>VYZX01033122.1:10762-132067 GCA_013401335.1 Brachypteracias leptosomus | reverse complement strand
CGGCGCACCCGGTGCAGCCCGGTGCAGCCCGGTGGCCGGACCGCGCCGCGCAGGCGCGCTGCCACTGCCCCGCCGCCGATCTCCAGGTCCTAGCGCCGTCCCCGCTCCCGCCGACCCCCCCTCGGGCGCCTAGTCGCGTACTTTACTGGTGCCGGGACGGGGGTCCTTGCTCCGCGCCCCCGGGTTAGTGCGTTCTCCCGCTTCTCTCGCGTCCCCGGTAGCCGGCCCCTCTCTCGCTCTCCCGACGGCTCGCAGGCGCGCCGGGGATGCCCCGCGGGAAGCTCTGGGCTTCCTGGAGCTGCCCCGCACCCGGTCTGAGTGACCCTCCCTGGCGCTGTTCAAGCCAGTTATGGCTGTTCCCATCCTTCATGGGCTAGACTCGCTGAGGGGCAAAATTCCAGATCTCCCCAGGCATAAATTTCTCACCTCACTAGCAGTGAAATGGAGGGTTTGCGTTTCCTGCTGTGTTGCACCTTGACATGGTCCCACACACCTGATCCATTTCCCCATCTTCTATTTTTCTGTTTTTCCCACTGTTTGCTTGTTTCTTCTCTAATGCCCAAGTTAATAGGGGACTACAGTTTGGGTTCATGCTGTTTATTCTTTTTAATTCTTGCTAATTCATAAAGAATGCCAAGGGAAGTTTCACATCTACAAACGGACCAGTTTCTGCTTGGTGAGGAGCTCGAAGGACAGCATGGAGGTGGTTGTGTGGAAGGGAGCTAACAGAGGTATGTAGGCATGTTCTCTATTTTGATTTATTTACTGCTAGCATCCTGGGAGGAGTGGGCTTAGGAGAGAGCCTGGAAAGCTGAGCCATTGTGGATGAATCATAGGGGATCATGTCATGATGAGGTGGAGAGACATATGATTGAAGGAAGATCAGAAGAGGAGACTAAGGGGAGACCTCATTAATGTTTATAAATATATAAAGGGGGAGTGTCACAAAGATGGAGCCAGGCTCTTCTCGGTGACAAACAATGATAAGACAAGGGGTAACGGGTACAAACTGGAACACAGGAGGTTCCACTTAAATATGAGAAGAAACTTCTTCTCAGTGAGGGTAACAGGACACTGGAACGGGCTGCCCAGGGAGGTTGTGGAGTCTCCTTCTCTGGAGATATTCAAAACCCGCCTGGACGCCTTCCTGTGTAACCTCATCTAGGTGTTCCTGCTCTGGCAGGGGGATTGGACTAGATGATCTTTTGAGGTCCCTTCCAATCCCTGACATTCTGTGATTCTGTGATATACAGTTGAGGAATGCTGCTGGAGTACAGAAATGGTAGGGACAACATGGTGTCCAGCAGGAGAGGGTAGACTGGGGGAATGAGGTTAGGGTGAGCCTTGAAGGAGGACAGAGATTTGGGATATGCAGATGAAGAACAAGTGGAGGGCAGCCAAGGAACAAGCAGTGTGGTCAGATTTGTGAGAGGTCATGTTTGGCCATCACAGCTTCCTCGGGTTGCAAAGGTGCATTACATGTTTGGGATGCAGAGTACTTCACAGTAGTTGTGGTAGGATATGCCAAAGAGGCCTAAACAGCAGATTTGTCTGTGAAAATGATAACAGATTGGTCTTGAAGCTGGTGGGGTAGAAGGAAGGCCCAGGAGCTGGGTGCCATTTGAGTGTGACTCAAAGGACAAGGGAGGGGAGATAGTGGAAATGGGGAGCACACTACTACTGTCAGCAGTGAATGGGAACAGGGAAAGTGAGGCTAAACCAAGGCAAACCTGCACTTCAGCTAGCATAAACTGATACAATATCTTCAGGAAGAGGTGCCAGACAGCCACTTGAGCATTGAGATGGAACAGAGGCAGAAAGGTTGATGACAGAGGGAGAAATCTGAGAATCTCAACCACAGAAATGCTATCTAAAAATCCTTGGGAATTGCCAGACAGAGGGCACAAAGAGAGAAGCGGGCAGGTCTGTGACCCCAAGCCTGGCTTTAAGAAAGGAAATGAGTATCATGACTCAGTGACAGAAATAATAATAACTGACAGTTATTTGGTAATTATAGTAAGATCTGGGGATCAATGGACAATCACCTTAGGGTAGGTTCTGAGAGTTACAAAGGCTAAGGAAGGCAAGTGACCCAGAAAAGAGGTGTAAGGACCTGTGAATCTTGGGCCAGTGGGTCCTTCTGGTCATATCCACAGCTGTAGAGGCTCCTTCTCAGGTTGTTAGCTCCTGCCTTCCATGTTACCTTACCCCACATCAGCGATTCCTCTTTAGGAATTTCAGTTCTGAGATCTAAGGTGGGGATGAAAGGGATATCTTGCAGCTTCTGTCACTTCAGTTTTCCTTCTTATCGGGGCGTTTGCAGGAGGGTGGTACAGGACCTCAGAAGTCATCTGAAAGTACACGTTGAAAACCAGAAAGCTTGTTTAAAGATAGTTTTCATGGACTCAGGTGGAGAGGCCACGCTTAAGTGACCTGCAAGGTTTCTTTGAAGATACTAAAGCTGTAACTGATAAAGGAGCCTTGGTAGACACAGAAGAGTTGAATATTTCAAAAGACGCTGAAAGGGCCCCAAATCAGAGATTGATGGGCAAGCAGGAGCTGTGAGATCTGGAGCACGATAGCAGCTGAAATGGGAAGCTCTCCTAGAAATATAAATTGGAACATGAAATTTATATGTTATTTTGACGTGGAAAATGAAAGATAACGTCACCTTTGAAGCTTATATTGAAGCTTGAGAGGGAAAGTATTAGAAAATAATCTTTATTAAACAAGGATCACGGCACAGAATAAACTGTGTATTATGACACAAAGACTTTACACTGTAGGTTATAGCATGGTTTGCATTTGTTTAATCAGTGATAGTGGATAACTACCAGATAGGTAGTGGCTGATTTACACACAACGAATGTTTTAAGTCAGTCGAGCAGGTGCTGTGTATCAGCAAAGTTTTGCTTTAAGCCTGCCATATACTGATGTAAAATTCTGGTTTAATTAAAAAAAATAATTTTCCATAATTGGAAATGTTTGGACTATGATAGACAAACCAAATCATTTTCAAAGATCTCATTTGCAGACAAAAAATTTCCACAGAAGTTTGGTTAATCCCAAACTGTATAATGGCACTTCTACCCCCCTAGTCCCACTGAAAAATACCTATTTTATAACTATCTTTTATTCTGGTTTATATTTGACACCTTTAAAGATTCTTTTTGGCTGCATAATAATTGCTTATGCAGACTTCATAGCTCAAACTAGAAGCTTCCATCTTCAGGTGCTGGGATGCTGAAGACTCTCTCCTCGCTCTGCAAAGATTTCCCAGGCCGATCTAGTTTTTCTGTGATTTCTCATGTCATTTTAAGTTAAATTAGTAATTAACCTTACTTAGTTTTACTTGCTAAAAAGAACTAAACCAACTTTAGTAGCGCTGGGAGACCTCTGTGGGAGGCATGAAGTTGGGAGGTTGTTCAAATAGTTCAGAGTCGTTCATAGTTTGAAAAGGGATTCTGGTACAGCAGCAGCAGGTAATGCTGTCAGAAATACTTAAAATGCATTGAAAGATATTAGCCCTGGAATTACATTTTGTTTTCTGAGCTGATTCTCACAACTAGTGAGAGATTTTGATGATCATTTACTTTGAGCTGGGGCTGACCAAAACCTGGTACAAGTGGGGAAAATAAACCGTGGAGTTTAGAAAGGCCCTTCTTGAGGCTTCCCTTATGGGAGCCTTCTGAGAGGTCAGGGTTGCACAGCTCCTACTCGGGAGAGTATATACGTGCTTTGAGCAGCCCTGTTAAAGTCATTGGCTCTACTTACAACCTTAGTTGTTCTTCCAAATCAACATTTTTAATGGTGATAGTGGAAGAATAGCTTTAAGCCATAGATCTGTTTTAGTTTTTAAACTACTGTGTATCAGAAAAAGAGAGTGAGTCCCCTTACTGATTTAAACCCTAGTGTTAGGTTGCCCCGCTGTCTCCTGGGTTCTGATGACACAGGAAAAGCAAGTCCTTCTTTCACCTCTGTATCTGGTGTCCTGGGATCACCTTTGCTGCCCTATGCTTCAGCATCCCCAGGGTAATAATAGACAATGAAAGATAGATTATCTTTCTATCAGAAGTCAAAATTCTGTCTACAAAGGAAAAAATAGCTTGTGGGTTCACATGCTACTCATTTGTTAATCCTCCTGCTCCCTACTTACTGCTCTAGCTGAGAACTGGAGTGATTTCTAATTAATTCCAAAGGAGCTTACTTTCAATGTGAGAAATGACTGAGCTTATATTCCCTAATATTCCTCAATTTAGTATCTCATAACTTTGGAGGGAAATTTTAACTATTTTTTTTTCTTTTCATTTTTGTATAAAGACTTTT
This sequence comes from Brachypteracias leptosomus, assembly GCA_013401335.1. Taxonomy (NCBI): domain Eukaryota; kingdom Metazoa; phylum Chordata; class Aves; order Coraciiformes; family Brachypteraciidae; genus Brachypteracias; species Brachypteracias leptosomus. The sequence continues at coordinate 127,741 of VYZX01033122.1, read as the reverse complement.
CCTACTTAAGGAAGATGCTGGATTTACAGATCAGAATCACAGTGTTGTATAGGCACAGGAAGCACATAGAGGAGCTTTGCTGTATGCTTTGGTGATCCACTAGTAGAACTAGAGTATCTCATTCTGCACACCTCTGTATCCTCTTCATTCACTGAGGTTCACAATCACACACCAACAATGGTGACAGCTAATGAAGCACTCACTCCTGAAATTAAAGCCTGACTCTGAGTTCACCAACGAGTTTATATTCAAAGAATAGGGTTATTATGAAAAACCTGGTGACCAATTCTAACAAATGCAACAATACAAAGAGGGAAAGAGATGTTCAGAGAACCTGTTACTTTGTGTGCAACTGTGAATACAACTGGAGAGCACATTCAAAATGTTTTAAAGCTGGAGGAAGCTGAGAGGGAGAGATTTATTTGTAAAAGTTTAATCTCAAAACAAAAGGCAGCCAGGGCTGGAACACCAGTTCTGCAATGCTTGAATTCAGTCTGTGCTCTCTTGTATTAAATTCGAGACAAGTCAACAGTATTTCAATGCAGTTCTTTATCAGTTTTAGATTACATCATGCTGTGAATTGCTCTATCTGTTGATATTGATCTTTATAAGTCATTTGGTTTGAGGTCTTCAAATGGAAAGCTGTGATGCACTTAAGCATGCAATGTACTCACTTTGTCCTTGAAAATCATTTAAAAACAAAGCAAGCTGCAATTGCATAGATGATATTACTTTTCTGAAAGGTCAGATCTACCCTTTTGAACTGTCGATAGCTGGACAAAAGCCTTCCATGGGAAAAATGAGAATGGAGGAGAAGATAGTTGGTTTGTACTTGATGTTGACTGAAGGAGTCAAAGAGGAGCTGCATCTCTGTAGAGCTGTGTAGCTCAAAGCCTGATTCAAAGAAATGCTGCTTTTAATGAGAGTAGCCAGAGCAGCAGAAGTTATGCCTGAATGCTAGTTCCTGTATTTTCATCTAGCCAGATTTTTTTTCTCAATTACCTAAGTTTGCTTGAATACGTACTTCATTTTCATCTATGTTCTTCAACTGTTGCATGGCTTTGCTGTGAGCTAAGAAGCATTTGCTGTGCTCTGCCTGCTGGGTTGCATTTCATTCTCCATCCATTCGTACTGGGATAACATTTGGTTGCTTGTGAAGGTTCTTTTTGCTTTGCAGATCCCTTTAGGATCCCTTCAGAAAGAGCACTAATGTAGAAACATTGGTGTTGCATAGATGCATATCAAACTGTGAGATAAATAGAGGTTGCTCTGGAAAAAAATGGAACTGATATTGTGATATGTTAGGGATCCTCATTGGTCTGTACTCACTCCATTAACTAAGAGAAACTTCCACCTGAATCCATTTGGTTTTGCTGAAAATTTGTGGGAGATGGAACTGAGTAAATATGATGACTGCAATGGTGCGCACGAGTGAGGCGAGGTGGTGGAAGGAGTGTTCTGCTGCTTGCTAAAGGGCTGGGGACATTTCCAAACTTTCCTGTAGGGAAAGAGGAGATTGCTCCTTCCTGACAAGAGGGGCAGCAAGCACTGCAAACAACTGTGGAACACACCACCTGCTTGAATCCAGCATGTAGCTGGACTGGGTCAGGCACCGTGCTTCTCTTGAAGCACGTAGATTGACTTGAAATTGTGTAAGTTTCTAGACATGCTTTAGTCAAGGGCTGTAGTAAAAGCATCAGGATTTGCCTTTGACAAGGCATTCCCCAAAATATAAATAATTGTTCCTCAAGACACATGAGGCTAAATCACAGCAAAGTCTACTTTAGTAACCGAAATTAGGCATACAGCTCAGCCAAGGCACCGCGTTGTTACAATGTGCAGTTACGGGAAGGGAACAGATTTGTCTCTTGTCTTCTTTCTGCCTATCTAGGCATGATCCAGCAAAACAAGCAGCTGGTGACAAGGAAAGTTCATGGAAGATTCCTGTCAACATGTAACAAAAACATGCTTGTGGAAGCTGCTAAATATGTGTTACTATGAGCTGAGTGCAGTCATCCTGAAGGCTCTCAAGCTGCACTTCTAAAAGAGTAAACGCGTGTGCATAGATCTGAGCTATTTAACTCCTACCACGTAGTACACCTAGAGTTTCAGAAAGGATTAGTGATTTGGCTTTATTTTATTAAATTAGTTGTTTGGGGGAGTCCTAAAAGGTCCTTGACTTTCTGAGACTGGCCTAGTCAGCTTTTTCCGAAAACAAACCTCTGCTAATGCTGTCACTACATTTTTAAATCTCAGCCAATTTGCAGGTGCATGAACACAGCAACAGACACAAACACATAGATGCAAACATATGTATTTCACATATCCAACATACAGAATACAGAACAGGAGGTGCTAGTCTTTTCTTGAACAAGGCATGCAGTTCTCAGTGCCTCAGGTATATCTTTTTCTTTAATCACTAAAATAATTGGGATCTGCTTCTCACTGAGTGTAGAACATGCTCCATTTTATACAATATATATCCTTGCCTAGCAGCTGACTATTTCTCTAATACCTCAAAATAATCAGAACATTTCTTTCTTCTCTCTTTTTTTCTATACTGAAATGAGAACCTTTATTTTTGTTGAATGATTCACTTTCCACAACTGTTATTACTTCTCCAGCCTACTCTGAGTTTGCAATAGTGAAATGTTCTCAGACAAGCAGATGGGAAAATGGCCTGTAAATCTTTATTGTTATAGACGGTTTGTAAAACTTCAGATGTTGAAAGTAAGAGTAGTTCAAATAAATCCCAACAATGCTGACTCAAAGGTTTAAAGCATTGCTTAAATCCCTTGATTAACCCAGCTTCTCAATATTTGACATGAATCAATAACTCTGAGATGTCTTTGCTGTTCCCTGGCTTTGTAAATATTTAGGCAGCCAGTCCCATGAAATATGATATTTAATCCTGTTGAAGTGATTCTTTGTATGCTGTGTATGAAGAGATATAAAGTATAATAGTTGCAGTGATGCTAGTTAAATAATTGGCACTAAGGATGAAATCTGATGCATTTCTTTTGTCAATAGCCAGGATTTATACAATGTAAATGTGAGTGAATGGAAAGGAAAATGCACCTTCTGTCACAAATCTTGGGCCAGCTGCTGGGAATGTGGGTTCCCTGGTCCTGGCTTCTGCCTGGGCCTCTGGCTCAGCATTAACAGCAGCCTTTTGTTCAGGTTAAATGAGGTGTTGAGAGCTAGATCAAGGCAAAAGTGAAAGGATGGCACCTCTATTAGCTTGTCCTCAGCCTCCCCTTTCTGGGATATATTATAATGAGTGGTCTGTGCACTCCAGGGAACAGGAAAATGCTCTACCCAGAATTTCCAGGACCTGGGAGAGCCTTCTGTAGGAAGCTCGGTGCAAAAGGGTTGCACCAGCCCTCTGGATTGTGGCTGGGATTCCTGGTAAGATTTGCAGCAGGTTTGTATTTAATAGCTTTAGCTTACGGGGCACAGTCATATGCTAGCACCTAAGACACTGCACTTTTAGTCATTGTTTACTGAATCAGTCTGATTCATCTGTGGATTCTGCCAGGTTTTACTGTTGTACTACTTGCATCTAGGTATTCCAGAAGTAGAAGGGCTTGGGGAATAACAGGGAAGCAGAAAAAGATCACAGTGGCACAAGATATTCAGAGTTGGCCAACAAGGAATCAGAAGTGGCTCTTCCTCCAGATATGCTCCATTTTCATGCAAAATTGGACCTTTCTGTGCTTCTGGGATAGGTTCATATCCTAGAAGAGAGCCTACAATAGCATGTTTACTGGCTTTCCTATGAAGGGATGAGAGAAAAGGGGTGCCCAGTTCTCAAATACATAATAAAGGTCTTCTTTCTATAGAATTTTTCAGACTGCAATCAAAAATAAAATACACTTCTACGGTTTTTTTAAAATTGTTCTCCAGCCTATAGGCATTCTGCCTGTCAAAAAGCGGAGAAAGAGATTGCATTCTGTGTTACATGTATAGAAGTAGTTTAGCTTCTTATTTGCTTTATGGTGCCAAACTGCTTAAGAACCCTTCAGTGCATGGCAAGGTCTTCAAGCAGAAGTTCTACAGTTGCGCTGTGCTTCTGCAGCCCAGTCTGACCACTGCACAGTCCAAGCAGAGAGATGTCTGCTCAAAAGGACAGTGCACCACAGAAAAAAGGTGATGGGGGAAGTCAATGTAGTTATTGTCAGTTTTCCTGAGTGTGTGCTTATACAGCCCTTAGGAGGTGGTTTTGCCTATATATATCCACAAAATTCTACAAAATACATGTAATTCTGGTTGGGACAAAATCCAGATGATTGCATTTAGATTGCTAGTGGATTCTTCAGATTTGTTTCCATGCTGTGTTACATTGTGTGTCTGATTGACTATTTCTCCCCTCCCAAGCTAAGACTGAGTAGGATCTCCAGAATGTCGTTTGTATTTAGGGATGTACTTTGAGGTACTTTAGAAGAAAAAAAATGATGTTTATGCACAAGGGTTTGCACTTTTAGCTACCCCTGTTTGACGGCCCAAGAGATCTGAAGAGGGTTTGGTCCAGATGGAAATCAGACTAGAGATGGTGTATCAAAATATGAATTAAAACTTTCAGAGCTGAAAATATAAAGCTAATTGTCTTGTAAGAAAAAGTAAAATCTTTTATTTCACCCTGGCCAATTAATGTTAGTCTTTAGATAGCAAATTAACAGGTAACTAAGTAGCAATGGGACAAATTAATAGAGGAACTTTATGTGCATAGACATTTGCTCAGCCAACCAAAGTTCCTAAAGATTCAGCGACAAGTCTGGAAGCGTAACTGCTGGTGTCTAAACTAGAATACATGGAAATCGTTGTTTTGGTTGGTTGGTTGGTTGGTTTGTTTTCTACATTGTGTGGTTTACCACAAAAACAAACAAAGGCCACGGGTAATGGTTGTGGCCATGGAGTGTTTGAAAGGCATATCCCTTCACTCATCACAAAGCAAAGGCATGTCAAAGACAGGCTGCTTCAGCTACAAAACATACGTGTAGGATTCACTAGCAGCTGTGAGGATTAAGTGTTCTGGTCAATCTTTTCCGTATCGCTTTTTAATAGTAATTATTTGTACTTAAGGAATAATGTTTTGTCATCCACATCTGAGGAATAGCTTTTTTTTTTTCTTTTGATGCAGAGCAGAACTCAGAATTCTTATTGCAAAAAAAGGTCAGAGAGCAGACGAGGCAAAGTGACAGATTCAGGTAAAACATGAGCAGCCAGCTCACAACAAGCAAGTTCAGCGTATGGCAATCTTCCTGCTCTTCCCTAGGGATTCAGCAGAACCGTTCAAGAAGGAGCAGATGGAAACAGCTGCCAACAGATGATTACTGGAAAGGATTCAAGCCACAGTACCTGCTGGAACTTGGGAGTTTGTGGTGGCCTGAGCTTACCCAATGACAGGTATCTAAGATTTAGAAGCAGAGAGCCATCAGTCAGTTCTTAGCTAGGAGGATCACAAAAAAACCTATTGTGGAACAAAAGATACATACAGGGAGTTCTCTGAACAAGCCACCAGAGCTTATTTCTCAGAGAAGTCCTATGGTGAGAGGAATCTTTAAACTGTGGTTGCTCATAATACTAAAGATAAAAGAACACCACTAATGTATTTTTCCTGAATGTGTCTATCCCATAATTCATTCACTCAAAATGGTGGTTTCTCTTGACCTTGAGCTAAGATTTAACAGGTGGGGAAGAGATAAATTTAGGGAATCCAGTGACGCAATGCTAGTACTTTTATGTCTTCTTGCATATTTTCTAGCATACCATGAAGAATAATAAACGGCAAAAGCTGAAGTGTCCTTGGCAAACAAACAAACAAAATAGCACCCTGTGATATTTTTACCTTTGTTTCCCCTCACCACACACGCTGTTTACTCCCACAGAGCTTGAAATATTAACCCAGCATGTTAATTTATTTCTTCCAGAGTTGCCCTGGCCATTGGATTTAACATCTCTCTTGGAAGTACTTCAAACCGAATGGCTGGCTCCATCTCTAGTTTGTTAATTAGGCACATTACTTTGTTGCTTTTTTCATACCGTTTAATGCCATTGGAATTTGTGAAGCTTTTTAGAGGCAAGTTTGGGAGTGCCTTTTGTGCAGCTGGCCTTAGACTGCAAGCTGCTTCAAGCGTCCAGTTGTGTAGAGGACAGCCTTCGAGAGCACAGACATGTGCTCAGCACATCCCGTGCTGCTTCCTTCCAAACGGAGTGAAGTGACTGGTGTGACACATGTTCCTCCCTGCATACATCTGTATTTCTATGGTATTACATCTGTAATGGGAGCATTACATGCCCCTTTGGAAGAACAGGACTCCCCTACGAGCTGCTGTATAAATGCTTTGCTCTAAGATGGTCTTCACCCTAACCACCTTCAGACAGCTCATAGGGCTACCTTGCCACACAGGAACAAAAGCCCCTGGCTTTTCACATAGAAGTGCATCTTTGCAAGCCATGAATTTGGTCTTGGCGTGATCATTCTGACATGTAAGGGTGCCAATACTGTGTCAGCTGCCAGTAAGATTGATGAATTTACTGTAGGTAGGAATTCAGCTCATTAATTTCAGTTGTCTTGGTGTGAAATGATACTCTATACCTGAACTGAGGAAGAGTTAGATGTAATAGTTTAGGGAAAAAAAAAAAATTAAAAAAGAATGGATGCATTGAAGAAATTGTGTTCAACTCCTCTTTTTCATAGAAATGCTGCCCTCCAGTGGTCTGGGGAAGAAGCACATACTGCTTACTGATTGCGATAACGTCGTTTCCACTGCAGCAAGTAGCAATCAAATGTACCGTTAGTATCACAGGGACTTGAGTTGTCCAGGCTCCAGCCTCAGGAAACCCATAGGGAGCACAAGAGCCAGGAAAGACATTCGTAACAGAAAGGTGTTGCTTCAGCAGGACAGGCCACTGAGCCTCCTCTGTAAACAACCGACTCAAAATCTTTCTTACAAATGCCAGGATCGTCATAGTCTGCCCCACAGCGACAGTAGAAACCCCTGACTTCAAACACAACCACATGTAAGAAAATGTCCCTAGTGTGTGGGGCTCCCGGTGCTTACTGAAGACCGTGAATATTTTTGATGTTTCTTTAACAGCACATTTTCCTTTACAGAAAGATAAGAAGAACGTTGAATTCACCGAGTTTTGGAAAGAACTGCAATTTGTGTCCCATCCAGCAGATGTTGCTGTTGGACCAAAAAACGGCTCAAGGTCAGTTCAGGTGGGTTAGGGAGGGCTCTATTTTAGAGGGTTTCAACTGTGCCAGGATTTTCTCCAGCCTCTCCAGACCTGGTCCCTTGAGCTTTGGAGACCCCCTTTTAGAGCTGTGGACATGCAATACTAGGTGACTGTGCTGAGACATAGATCTCTGAGCAAATCTGACTCTAAGCAGAAAAACAACAGTACCCCAACCACAATCATAACCTCCCTCAATCTTCTGATTAAGTGGGTTATCTGTCAGAGTTTTTTGTAAATTTTTAATCAATAGTGGAAAGCTTCACTTCACATACAGTAGTATTTGCCTCCTGATTGGTGAACGTGGGGTTATACCTTGAGTCTTACGTAGAATAGAACACTTGTTGAAGTTGTTAACATGCATGTAGACTGACATTTTAGAATGAAAATATGAGTTTATGCCATGCTGGCTCTATTATTGGGAAAACCCTGAGGTTTTTTGTCACTCTGTGGTTACAGGATAGGTCAGTTTTCACTGTTAAACTAACAATGTTAAGGTCTTCATTCAGAAGTGTCTGTGTACACGAAAGGTGGATTTCTGGATCCACAGGGAAATTTCTGGGTTTCTTCTACTGGTCCGGGTGGCTTTATGCCAGACATGTTCCTAATTCCTGATGAGACTTGGGTGTGAAAGGACTATCTGGAGGCTCTTCTTTATTACTCTAGGGACCATTCTTTCCCTCAATAGCCCTGAAATCTCAAATATTGAAAGGAAAGCCATTGGTCTCCACTTAATGATATTCCCAGTTGTGCAACAAACGTTTTGAGAAGAGAGTGTGCTGCATAGATCAAGGAAATTCCTGACTGTTCAACGGTTTTACTGGCAAACAAGTGATGTGAAAGGCTGAGGGGAGGGCAAGCTGAGAAGCATTAATAAGTAGTGCTTAATGAGGTACTTGGGTATGCCTCACGAGATGATCTCTGGGACGTGTGGCATGTGAGCCTATTATCTCCATCCCACACTCTCACACACGCTGAATGCAGATCGTGTTGTCAAAGTTTTGCACTCTGACTGTCCACAGACCATTTCACCTACTGCTGGTGAAGCCAGGATTGCCACGTGCCAGTTGTGCAAAGCGACCTTCATGCCATCTCCTGCTACCACAGCCTTGTGTCAGCCACGCCTTTTGGAAACGTTGTAGACTTCAGCATTATTATAGGGCTGGTTTCTGGGCTGTGTTTTCCAGATGAGATGAGCACAAGCCTGCCAGCCTGTTCAGCACAGTTGTGCTCAGGGGATCTGTCCCAAGGCGTTGTGATAGAAGCGGGTCAGTGAGCAGAGCACAGCAGGGAGTTTGTCACGGCTCTGCCGCTACGGGAGCGCTGGCCCAGGCAGGGTTACGTGCAGCACCTTCAAACTGTTCCCACTGAGCTGGAAGTTTTGCCACTGATTTCAAGGAAAAAATCAATAATTTTTAAACAAAAGGGAAATATTAAATTCTGCTCATTGGCAGTTAGGTGATATGAGGTATAAATGTTTGCTTGTCTGGTCACTTTTCGATGTAGTTCTGAAGATGATAATACCAGCTTTAGGAGTAAAATGGGCTCATTTTGCCCTTTTCACTATTTGACCCTTCCAAATATTTCTGCAAAATATAAGCTGTAAAATGCAAACTGTTTTTCCTTCCACATTCAGTGGAAGGTCTTTATCTTGTATTTAAAATGACAAGGCATTTTAAAGGAGCAGCATCTGGTGAGAAGCAACCACCAACTTAATATTTCTTTAATATTTTTGGATATAGATGATGAAATACTTCAGAAGGAAAAAATATACCAGGAATCTATTTCTTCTACTGGGTGTGAAAGGACTGAAATAGACCCGTCTATTTCATCTGGAGGAGACCCATCTATTCCTTTTACTTAAAATTGAATTTTCATTATGTGAAAAATTTCTGTAGCAGCTTCAATGATGATGTGGGAAATGGTGTATAACTTTGTTACTTTTAAAAAACAGCAACTCTATTGCACTCTTTTGTGAAATACTGTAAATAGAAAAAGAAGATCAGTCTGGTTTTCAGTCACCTCTAGGTTCTTCCAGGTTCTGCATGTCAGTGCAATCTGCAGGGTTCAGATTTTTTTAAATTAGATGATGTTTCTTTAGGTGCCTCATCCTGCAGAATATTGAACTGGAACCTGTGTGGTGTAAACCCATGATTTCAGGCTATTGGTGGGTGCTTGCAGCCAATGCTGAAGTGTTTCTGTAGACCAAGCTAGGCTGTAGATCTGCCTTCAACGCCTACATACACCCTCAGGTGCCCAGTTTAATAACTAAAGTTTGTAAATGTTGTATAAGTCTTGTTTCTTAGCTCAGCTTATGTCCCCTGTCGCTGTAGGAACTAAACTAAAGCTCTGAATCCAAATATTTTCCAGCTTTGAAATGTTTGCACATAGGCTGGGATATACTTCTGTCAGTAATAGGCCATCCTCCTGATGTACAGGGGAGTAGAGTAACTTCAGGCAGTTGTTTTAAATATATTACCTTAGAAACAGACAGGGAGAAATTGCACAGGGAACACATTTTCCTTATTTAAGTTCAAAAATAAATATAGCTGTAACCTAAACGTGTGTTTATCAGCATTGCCACCCTTTGGCCTTACTCCAGTGGACTTTTCTCACTGACATCAACAGGAAAAAGATGGACTCTGCATAGGAAATCTGTGAATATCTTTTTCTTCTTCATCCATCCATCTATTTTGGGATGTGCTAAATGCTTGTTCTCTGTTGTAACATTAACATCAGTATGTGGAAACTTGGGTTGCTAAAATAAATCAGTGAAATGCAATATACATGACTTCACATGGAACTGCACGTACATTGTTGAGCAGAGGCACCCCATGTCCACTCTGCCCTGCCAGCTTTGCACCCAGGTACACCCCGTTGTGTCCCACAGAAGTGGGGTGCTGCAGAGAGGCAGGCATGAACTTAGTGCTGCCAGTACATACAGAGCCTCTGTAGGTGCTGAGCTGGCAAAATATTTCTTGGTTGCCCTTTACATGACAGTAAAACTGCTACTTTTAGCAGCCTCAGAGTACGGGGATGGTAAGGTCTGTAGGACTTCATAAAAGTGTCCTCTGATCTTTGCTTTGTGGGTCTGATCGAGTGTTGCTGGAGGCAATGAAAATTTTACTGTTGATGTGTGAGGCATTGATTTGTGAGGCTCTAGTTGTCTCTCTTCAGTTTATGTAAATTAGTGATATTGGCTTCAAACTAACCTGGGGCATTTTTCTGACCTTAGTAGAGACCCTCCTGATTCATGCCAGTATGAATTAGCACATCCTCAAGTTCCTTTCATTTGTGTCTTTAATGGAAAAATGAAAGGACTAAGATCAACCTTTATAGGCTGGACTGTTTTCTGCCCACAGTGAAATCAATGGGAGACCTTTGTGAAGTTGGACTTTGATGAAGGTATTGAGGGGCCAGCCCTGCCTTGGAGTCCCCTCCAGCTGATGGGAGCCTGGCCTGATCTGCAGAGTGTCCTATGCCTCGACGTCAATTTATCATCCACCATGGTCACAAGCACACAGATGAGGAAGGAAACCTCATGGCTGCTACCTTCCCTGCCCCTCTGGCTTCGGATGAGACAGCCATCTGGGAGTATGCCTCTGCCCCAGGAGGAAGGAGAAGCAAGAGTGTGTTGCTCTGCTGGGCACAAGGCCACTCACTCCTCTCCATAGAGCATTGATCTTCAAGGGGCCCGTGACTAAAGGAGTGGGAGACATTCTCATGGAAGTAGCTGTTCACTTTCTTTTTCTGCTTCAGAGGTAAGAGCTACACAATTTCCCTCTTTACTAGTCACCTAAGAGAGAATATGATGACTAGTTAATAGTAGAGTATTTAGAGATCATGATGACATCTGGGTTGGGTTTTGGGGTGTTGGTGTTTTGGTTAGTTTTTTTCTGCGATGTTTAAACAAAATCCATAGATCACAGGGGTTATGGGTTGTTTCACACTGGCTGTAGCTGTTGATTATTCTTGTCCAAACCTACAGAAGTGCCCTGATGGTTACTTACCAATGAGAACCTGCTCAGGGTTTAACATTTTTCAGTTTCATGGCAAGCTTGCAAGGTTACACATATATACTGAATGAAACACAGCCCATGGGCTATTTTTAGAGAGGCTCTAAACAAGAAGTAAATCCCTGGAGTAGTGCTGCCAGAGATGCATAAAGTTCAAATCCAAATTAAAACTGCCTATCTTTGGCCTAAATTCCAACCTGAACTTGAGGAAAACTGTGATCTGTACCTTGAACTTTATGACAAAAAATCCTTGGCAATTATTTTCGAATACACGAAGATGGTACAAACACTTGAAAATTGGAACTTGAATGAAAAAGCTGAACATTTGTCCAAGTGTCTTGTGAGACACTGTTGTAGGACTTGAAGTTATGGTAGCTGCACTGGAATTTGGAGAGTGCAATTTATTGTGATTCCTGGTTCTAACGACTCTGTAAGATCAAGTCCTAGATGTAATTATAAGCTTTGGGTGGAGGAAGAGAAGCAAGCTCATTTACTAATGACCTCTGCTGTGCAAGACTTGGTTTAGAGATCACCAAGATACAGTATGAAGAAAGTAGACCCCTTTTCAGCAATATATTTATGCAAAGTAGTTGAAAGTAGCGCAACTGGAGCATGTTCTTGATTTCTTTGCTGAATCAGGGCCTGTATCTTCTTCCTGCCAAGGCAGCAATCTTAATACCACTCCTAAATGCACCAGTAATTTGAGAAGCCTTAACGAAAGTCAAGATAACGCCACAGATTTTATAAATAAGGGTCTTTATTTAGAATACTGTTGAAAACATTCTTGGCAACCACATCGTATAAATATATAAAGTTAAAGTTTGACACAACAAACCAAGCAATATTAAATATTTTCCCCTTTTTTTGATTCATTTTTGCTTTTCTTTTTTTTTCCCTTTTCTTTTCCTCTTTTTTTCCTTTTTTTTGCAAAGCAACTCTTATTTACAATTATACAAAAAGTTTTATAAAAAATGGTCCACAACCTTATTTTGGCCAGAACAGGAGTAATAGGAAGGATCTGTCATGCCACTAGTGTAGATTTCTATTCTCCTCCTCATTCAAGTGCCAGGTTCCTATTCCCCAAAACCCAGATTAAACATTGGCCATTTCATGGTATTCGGTTTTATCTCTAGACATATTAAATAACTTTAGTTTAACAACCAATAAATAACTAAGTGTGTTCTGAAGTAATACATTTTTGAAGTTATATATTTGAAGGAATTTTGAGTGATATTTTTAAACTGGAACAAGTCTTGAGAAGTCTTTTCAGTCTTAGAAGGCAGGTCTTGGAGCATGGCTGAACAGAGCGCTTTGTTTTCAGTGCAATCCAGCTGGACCTGCCTTTATAGCACTTGGTAGATAGGGTTGCTGCTGTCCTGGGGAAGTGGGGTGCAGTTGGTGGGGGAAGGAATTTGGGCTCCACTGTCATTCAGACTCGCTCCTTCTGGGGGGGAACAGGGACTCCCTTCAGCAACAGTTTCCACTGGAGGCAGTATAGGACATGTGGAGTTATCTGTGGAAATCCTCTCTACAATGCTTGAGAGGCAATCAAGGCTGGAAACAACAGAACTCTTCCCTTGCTTTGGATCTGAAAAACAGACAAAAAGGTGCTCAGTTTGTCCAACGGACACTTAATGTCAGTGGGATGTAGTCCTTCCACAAAACCTCAGTGGGCAGCTAACGGTGTGCACCTGTGAGCATGTAAAGATTCAGAGGAAGTGAATATTGCCAAAGGACACCAATTATCACAAAACAGAGATTGTATTTAAGAGAGACCCAACAAAATGCTACTTTTGGGGCAGGGTGGATTCTGAGCTTCACTAGAGCCCGTAGAAAGGGAAGGGAAGACTTCAAATCAATCAACAATTTCTCCAGTTTGGATCTATGACAGAGTTATGAGTCTTCATGCAGAACATGGTTAAACACTGAAAAATAATTGAACAGAGGAATATATTTTTATCTATATGTTGTATTTGCAAAACAGGAAATGCAGCTATAACATATCCTCTTATTTGCAAATACATCTGAGGAAATCCAATGCTTCTGCTGGCATCAACAGCTCACTGGCTGAAAAGGCAGGTTCCTCTTTCAGCCCAGACAGGGCCAGCTAAACAGCAGGGGACAAGAGGAGGCATGGGGACCTCTGCCACATTGACTGCCTCTGTCTCCAGGTCTCACACAGCCCTTACAGCACATACTCACCGTTCGGTGATTCTGTGTAGTAGCTGCTGTCATAGCTGTTTCTTCTGCGAGAGCTGCAAGGAGGCCCACTGTACTCCATCTGGAAAGGAGAGCAATCAGAACGAGGTCACTGGCTGGAGACAGCATATACTGAATTCCCAGGAACCATCCAATTTCATGTTTCAGTCCCTAGTCTCTACCATCATTCCAGTCCTGACTGGAATGCCAACAAATTGTAGTTTCTTTGAACGAGGCAGAACTTAACTTGGCTAGAAGGGGACTCACCCCAGAATATTTTATGTGGCATAACTGTTCCAAAGGAAAATCACTGTTGTTGTATCGAATGCTGTAGCTTTACGCGACACAAGGTTTTCCAGCATTCTGATCAGATACTGTCCTACACGTATCTTCAATTTACAACAGGGAGACCAAGAGGGTAATGAGTCTCTGGTTTAATTTTTGAAGGTTTTTCCAAACATGAGTTTCTCTTAAAAAAAGCCTCTAGTCTACCTTTGTCCCTTGTAATTTCCATTTGTTTCTCCTCCCATTTCCAGTTTGGACAGAAAAACCCCCAAAACATTGACTAATATATTTGTTTCCAATACTTTAATCCACAAAGAAATTACTTTTTCTGACAAAAAAAAGGGCTGTATTTTGAGGAGGGATCATTTGTGTAGAACTTCTTTCCACTCTGCCAACTATCTCATAATCACAGAAAATTAACTCAGTAATAATGATCCCCACCACAGCACAGAAAAAAACCTCAGGTTTGGAAGTGCTGTTGATATCACATTCCAGACAGCTGCCCTGGATTCCAGATACCATGTCCCACCAACTAGAGTCTTGAGCCTACAGTCCCAGGGAAAAGCTGTGGCGATGAGACACCCTCTCTGACACGCACCCTGCTCCTCCCTCCTTGTAGCATACAAGCAGTGGTGAAAGCCTGGGGACTCCTTACTATTGCTGGTAGATTTCTATGGAGGGGATGAAATGTGAGGAGAAATGGAAAAACATTTTCTTAAGAGTCAAGAAAAAAACCTGTTGCTTAGACCCTTCTCCTGTTATAATCATGAATGGCAGAAATAAAACCCAAACTCTTCTCAGTTCCCCTGTAACTATCGTGACCAAGGGGGACCTCCCTCTCTACTGTCCTCAGAGAATTCAAAGGTAATGATACAGAGAAGATGGAAGCAGAGATGCCCCAGCAGCTCTGGGAACACAGGCAGGGCTCAGATCGCACCATGCCTCTAGGTACCCATCCCAGGCAGCTTCCTGAAGCACTCCCCCAGCAGCTCTCCCCTGGCTCCCCGAGGACACAGGGGGACCTGCTGACTTCTCATCCCAGGGGAAAAAAGTGTGTAAGAGATTTCTGTTCTTTCCCAGAGATCCTGGCATGTGGGGACCCCACCTCCCTTTGCTGCTGGAGCTCAAGGCATGAGAAAGGACTTTGTCTTCTGCCTGGGGAAGGAATGGAAGGCAACTGCTGTAGGAAAGACAGGAGGAGGTGAGTCACCCTGCACAGGTTTGGACCAACAGCGTCAGGGCACCTTGGTGACAGGGTGTCCTCCCTGGGGCACTCACCATGCCATCAGAGCAGTTGGAGCGAGGGCTGGAGGCGTCCGATTCCCCACTGTAGTGCTCCAACACCGGGTAGTAAGTGTCCTCCTGCTCCCGCAGCAGCGCCTGCAGGCTCTCGATGTAGCGGATGGCGTTGCGCAGGATCTCCACCTTGGGCAGGCGTTGGTTGGGGTTGGTGGAAGTGCAGCGCTTGAGGGTCTCAAAGGCCTCGTTGACCTTGCTGAGCCGCCGCCGCTCCCTCATGGTGGCAGCCTTACGGCGGTCGGCGTTGGTGGTCTTCCTCTTGCAAGCCTTGCAGGCCCACAGCAGGCAGCGGCCGGCCTGGTGGTGCCCACTGGGTGCTCGGACATGCTCCTCCTCATGCGGGTGCCCGTGGTGGTGCCCATGGTGGTGCTGGTGCTCCTCAGGCTTCAGCAGGCCCCCCACGTGCACCAGCCGGGGGTCCAGGTCCTCAAAGAAGTGCATGTCAGATGTGTTGAAGCAGGGGTCATCATAGAAATCATCAGCAGCTGTGAAGGAGCAGAGGGAGCTCTCTGTCATCTCCATGGGGCCCAGTAAGTCCATGAGGGCGGCAGAGGAGACGGTGGCGGGGCCAGAGGGGGTGAGCGAGGGGCTCAGAAGAGAGGGGGCTTTGATCGGGCTGTTGAGCGGCAGCCTCCGGCCGGGCAAGTTCGCGGAGTGGGGGCCTCACACCCTCTCCCAAGCGAGGCACCGGCTGCTGCCGCTGACCCCCTCCCCAGCCGCGCCGCTGCAGCAGCACCACGCGGGGCTCTATTTATGCCGGAGCCCCCCGGTGGGTCGGGACGGGACGGGGCGTGGCGCGACGGGGCGGGGGCCGTGGCCGCCGGAGCAGCCGGGGGGGCTGCGGGTCGCGGTGTGCCGTCGGGGCGCTGCAGAGCTAACGGCAGCTGCTGCCGCTTTTACCGTTCTCATTTGTTTGGGGGTTTTTTTCCCCATTTTTTTTTTTTTTTTTTCAGGTTGCGCAGCCCGCCCTGCCCAGCCCGTCAGGCAGAGCGAGGCTCCCCGGTGCCTGAAGGTGCCAGCATCCGCCGGCCGCTTGCCCGGGGCAGAGCGATGCTTCCGCACGCCGCGGCGGGTCCCCCGGTGGCTCGGCGGCGGCAGCGGCTCTGCCGGTTCCTCCCAGGGAAGAAACCCCCGGCCCCGGGACAGGTTTCTCTGCGCCGGCCGCGGCTGTGCGGCGCTGCGGCCACAGGGTAACTACTCCGGGCGGACGTTTCGTGAGGGCGGACGGTGCGGGCAGCACCCCAGGGCGGTGGCGGTGCTCTGGGGCCGGGCCGCGCAAGGCCCGGGGACACCGCGGAGAGCCGGGGCCGTGTTCGCCCCGCGGGGGCGGCGGGGGCGAGGGGAGAGCCAAGACAGAAAGGTCGCGGCCGGGGAGGGAGCCGGCGGGGCGGCCGCGCTAAAAATGGCGGCCGCCTGGTGGCGCTGCGCTCGGCGCGGGCCGTGTGGTAACATGGCCGCCTCTAGAGGGGGGTAGCGGCCCGTGCGCTCCGTCGAGCTGCGCCCGGGTCCTCTCCGCCACCTCCGCGCCGTGAGCAGAGGTTGCAGGCTCGGCAGGGGCCAGGGGCACGGCTCCCGCTGGGTCTCCGGGACAGGGAGGTGAGGGAGGGAGCGGGTCCGTCCGGGAGGGCCGTCACGCTGGAGCCAAGACTCTCGGCTCTCACCCGGAGAAAACAATTCCCAGCAGAAAAAGCAGATGTGTCTGGGAACCGTGGAAGCGTGTTGGCCTTTTTCTCAGGAATCGGGGTGTCCCTGCACCCGTCTGACCAAGGTACAGCTCAGAGATAGGTACCGAGGGTGGAAAATGTTCAGCGAGACTCAAGCGCAGTTATTAAAAAAAGGAGTCGTGTGGAGGGTGAGGTCTGGAGGGGCCGAAACACCCACCCAGCTAGTGCCTGAGCAAGTTCAGCCATATTTCTTACAGGAGGTGTTTGATTGCTCCAATAAAGCAATGCAGTAATGGTTTAGTAAGGGCGTCCTGGAGGAGAGCTGAGGCCTGGGTTGTGCTCAGCTATCACTTCAGCAAGTGACTCTTTTCACATGGGCTGGGATGTATAAATCTGCATTTTGAATTCCTCTTTCAACTCAAGCCTCTGTTTATCCTGAAATCTTTGAAGAGATTGACTTCACCTCATGAAGTAGCATTTTGCTGCACATTTAGTTGCACTACTACTGAGTTGCTTGCGTAGTAACAATTTGTTATGTCAGATAATTAGCAGTAGCAGAGTTTGGACCTTGGAGACATGGGATGGTTTTTGGAAATGCCTCTCAAGGTTACTCGTTTTTACTCTGCTTTAGGAATATCATTTGAGATGAGAAATTTGGCTCTTTTGCTGATATGGAAGAACTTCAGCAGTTCAACTGTGTGATTTCTTTGACTTCATGATTAAAATAGTTATGGGTATTTTTAATGTATCATAAGCTAAAATTAATCTCCATTCTGGAGCTATAAATGGTGAAGTTTCAACTCATTCAAAATCAAGGGCAGAGCTCTGCCTTCAGTGGGGCAAAGAGCTGACTGGGAGAATCTGAAAAGGCAGAAAACATCCATCAGTGATCTGGTCCCCAGTTCACTGTGCCTTTGATCTCTCAGAGGGGATATCATGATGGTGCCTTCTTTTGTTATTATATGATTGGGATTTGTAAAAAATCCTAATCTGCAGTCACCATTTTCTATTTACTTAAATGTCTTCAGGTACAGACAAAGATAAGAACTGTTAGTCACATTCTGTCATTATCCCCCAAAGATACAATTTTTATTTAAAGAAAAAAGTATGTGTTTTGGATCTGTACTGTATCCAGTACTGAAAAGCGATACGTCCCAAGGAGAGCAGCTATTGAGCACCCCTACACATTTAGAAGTGTATCTCCCAGCTGTTTCTGAGAGGCAGAGTAGCAAACTTGTAGAAGCACTTCACTGTTAGTATAGGGGTTTTCTGATCCAGAAGGAATGACCCAATATATAATTTTTTTAATCTTTATTCAGCAGTTAAAAAAGTAAAAATAATTTGTATTCAAAATAGTGATAGGTATACAGTAATACATAGTAAGTATAAAGGAGAAATAGTTGCATACTGTAACAACTCAACATGCACCTTGGGATATCAGGGCTTGCTGCTGACTGTGTGACCCACTCAAGACACTTAAACTTTTCTCCAGATCATTAGTTTAATTTGTGGAAATGGTAATTTTACCTAATGTTTAGCCAGTGTTGTAGTGTATTTGGCCACTGTGTGTTTCTAGGTTATATTTGACCCCAAGAAAAGGCAGTCTGGGACTTGGGACATAGAGGTTACCTTGGGCAAGGTGGTAGCAAATGGTAGGACTTGGACAAGCAATACAAGGAGATGGCCAGTAATTGTCCATGAATGCACTTAAGTGCATGAATTCTTCTAAGTGAAAAAGTCAGGAGAAGGCCATGACCAGATGGTGAATTCTGCTCAGAGTGATCTTCCAGTGAAGGTGCCCTTGAGGACTCCTTCCCTGCTGCTGCCACCAGAACTAACATTCACTTTCCAGTATTCTTCCTAAAGATGGGTTTGTCCAGAAAGTTGTTGCCTTATATGCTGAGGCCTGGAGAAAAGTCCTTGCAAAGAGCAGATCCTGAGGAGCTCTTCTCAATTTTGTGTGGTCGTAGTGGAGAGGATGAAGGACAGCATGATCTCCACCTAGGGACTTCAAGGGAATTCCTCACTCTGAGATTAGGCAGGAACAAAGGCCATTTCCATCCAACCATAAGTAGTGCTTATGGCATTGTTAATCCCTGTTTGGAAGCCTCTATGGCTGTATCTCATCATTTCAGTGAAGATTAGGTCTCTCCAGAGCTTCCAGTTTGGATGTTGTATTTAGGGTGCTGGTGCTGCTGTAGCTATTCTGAGCTGCTACAGAGCGTGTGTTTAGACAGTTTGGGCATTGCTTTGGAAGTACAGATACACAGAGTGTTTGTATCAACAAGCATTCAGCAGAAAAAGAGAATTTGTAAAGTGTTTGTGAGTGGTGTTGCCCTTGTACCTGTTCCACATTCATCCTTCATCTCCTTTTTTTCAGGCTGTGATTGAAAAGGAAGCTGGGAAGGCAGAGGCAGGTGATACTTCCTATGCTGGGAAGCATGGACAGACTCATTCTACACACAATAGACAGGTATTGTTACCAAAGTTGGAGATATATTCACAAGCATACATGCCCTCTCAGCAGTAGCAGCATGTGGACAAGAAGAGCTTATCTACAGTAACTGATTGGTTTCTCTTTTCTTTGTCAAAGAATAGAGACTGGGAAAATAGCTGATGGTGAGTTTATCTAAAATTAACAGAATTGTCTTTTCAGGCAGAGCACCCAGAGAGTGTTTTGGAAAAGGGAGAAAGACCTAAAATTTGAGAATGTGTGGATACATTTGGCTAGAAAGATGAACATGAGAAGAATTTCTGAGAAACAGACATGGTGGCATTTCAGGGAAAAAGAACAGGCAGGTAAGTCTTGCTTTGAAAATGTTGGGCTCTTTGTTATGTTGGAATTCATTTAAGGTAAAAGTCTTAAGTGCTGGAAACCATGGACAAGGCTGTACCTACATTTCAGAAGATCACCAACTCTTAAAGGAGAAGACTTGTAGAAGCAGGTTAAACGTTACCAGTAGTATTTGAAGTGGTTTTATGTGGCACTAGTTTATAATTCTGTTAGTAGCTTTGCTCTGTTCATACTTAGTGAGGTGCATTTTATTCCTGAGAGGGATGGATTTCATTGCTCTTACTCATGTTGAGTTGCAGTCAGTGGAACTAATTGTTGAATAAGGTATGCTCAGCATGAGGATGGGTGATGGAATCTAGCCCAGATGGAAGTGTCCTTTAAACTACTGCTGGATTAGAGAGCAGCCATCTCAACATCAGCAAATTTAGCATGTTGCTAGAAGTGCTTCAGGTCATTCTCATGGCACACTGTAGTATTTTTACAAATGAATACAGGGGTTGGTTTAAAGTGATCCCCTCCCCCCCTGCCCCAAAGCTGAATCATATTAACAGGAAGATTGGGAAAGTGTCTGTGCTGTAACTGTCTGTCCTATGTTACAACACCAACAGAAAGTAGGTGGGCTAATGCAGCTTTGCAGAAACAGCTACTTAACTGCAGCTGTGTATAAAAGTCTGAGTTTACTGAAAATGTTTCATTGTGCAGTGTTCTTAATGCAGTTTTCTGACATTTACTTTAATTCTGTGGTCCACTCTTCCATCTTGTGCAGCTTTCTTAGTAGTAGAAAAGTACTGGTGCAGTTTTGTACACATATGCAGAATCTCAGGGAGAAGACTACTAGCGTGGCTGTGTGGTAAACTGAGGAATACAATGTAGATGCAAAGTGCCATTTTTAACATGGAACTGAATTTATTCTCAAGCATTATAGGAGTATTGCTTACAGTATTGCATAGAAATGTGAGACAAGCTTTCCATGAAACAAACCCGAATTGCATGTAGTATATAGTGACCAAACCCCTTAGCTGCAGGCAGCTGATCCAGCCAGTTGCTCTCAGGTGATGTTGGTAGCCAGAGCACAGAAAGAGGCACTCCTGTAGGAGATGAATGGAAGGAACTGGACACCTCTGAACTCTAACCCAGCTGGCTAGAGTGAAGGCCTTAGGTGTGGTGGTGCTAACAGCCCCCTTATTGAAATGCAAAACTCATGAGTGGCCATTCCTCATGATGCAATTCTAGTTAAGCGTGCTGCATTTTCACTAGGATCTTATTTCTCTACTGAGGACCAAGATGAGTACAAGAAGTAGCAGTAGTACCATAGTAATACCATAACTTAGCCAGCTGAACTAAGGCTGTTTGGCAGTTCAGGCAACCATCCTAGGCTGGACAGAGCCCTAAAGATCGTGTCTTCATTGACACTTGAAAAATATGCACTAGGACCTGTAAAGATCACATCTAGTGAGAACCCCCAGTTTATCTTATCTGCTTTCTGGGGATGAGAAAAGCCAACTAGGCAACTAACTAGAGAAAACCAGCACATTGTCTTACTCCTGGTGAGGAAATGGTTGCATCCTTCGTCCTGGGAGAAGCAGACCACTAGAAATAGCTGGGCAATAAGTAAATGAATGAGACTAAGTTAAATTGTTTCTATGATAGAAATAAGACAAGAAAATTTTATTTTAAAACAAGTATTTAAAAATATTTCATTATGTTGGTATACTTGTTAGTGATGTAAAATACCTGTTAGTAATATAAAATATTTAATAATATAAAACTAAATCTTTAGATTTTCTGCCGCACAGATGTTGTACTAAACTTGCATTTTTTTTTTAATAAAAGTTATATATGTTGTTAAAAAATTTGCATTAACTAATCCTATTAATCATTTAAGACAGAAGCGAGGCTTAAAAGCTTTTAGCTTCTAGGAAGATTTGCACAGATAAAAGTGTGGCTAATGCTGACAGTCTAGCTAACTAGCAACCTTGCTATTATTTAAACAAAATAATGGTAGGACCTAGATTTTGAGCTGTGACTCAGGATGAGTGGACAGGGCATAAAGCTTGAGGAGCAATACAGCATCATGCCTCCTGTGTTCTGGTCTCAAGTCCACCCTCTGTAAAGGTCTGCCTTAGGAGCTGCCCCATAGCTCAACAGCCCCAGCACTAAAGGCCCTCCCTGCCCTGCTTCACTTTGGCTCCTGCCCCATCATTGCACTGGGGCAGTGTGGCAGTGCAGTGTATGGTTGCATAGATTGGCCCTATGCCGTTTCTGTGCTGGGGGGATTCTCTCTGGGGTCGCTTTGGACCCTCTGCAGCTCCTGTGCACTGCTGGAGAGGCAGGCAGGGGCTGCAGTGCTGGCTGGACTCTGGCTCTATGCCTGTTCTGAACTCTTTCTGCAACCGGTCCATAAAGTAATCCCCAAGACTATTTCTGCCATCCTGGGAGCAGTCAAGCCTGCGAGCATTGGTCAGTAGATCTCCCATCAGCTTGATCTTCCGGATTTTGGGCCCAATAAATTGTTTCTTGATAGTGCTTGCACTATGAGGATCTGCATTTTCAATACTCAGGGCATAAAGCTCTTCAAAATACCGTATCATAGTTTTCCACTGTACCATTGCTACTTCCAGGGCTTTCATCAGGCCAACTGCATACTCACAGTTTGGTTTCTAAAAACAAAGACAGAATTACATTTTTTCACAAGAACAGCTCATCTGCAACTCACGTGGCATTCTGAACAAGATGTGCGCGGATTTTGCAACAACTTCTAGTTTGGAGCACCTGCTGTTTTTTGCATTGGGTGGCTGTAAACATACAGAAGCGGCAGAACCCAAGCACTTTTTCAACTAACAGATATTTAGATATCTGCTTGAGGAGCATTCTTACAACAGGAAACTAAAGCCCAGATTGTTTGGGGTTGGAAGAGACTTTAAAGATCATCTAGTTCCACCCCTCCTGCCATGACAGGGACACCTTTCACTAGACCAGGTTGCTCAAAACCCCATCCAGCCTGGCCTTGAACACTTCCAGGGATGGGGCATCTTCAGCCTCTCTGGGCAACCTGTTCCAGTGTCTCACTACCCTCACAGTAAAGAATTTCTTCCTAATATCTAATCTAAATCTACTCTCTCTCAGTTTAAAAGCATTACCCCTTGTCTTACCACTACCCTCCCTGAAGAGTCCCCTCCCCAGCTTTCCTGTAGGCCTCCTGTAACTGCTGGAAGGCCGCTATAAGGCCTTCCCTGATTCAAACTGAGTATTTAGAATTTTTTTCAGGATGGGCTTTTATTTTTACCTTCCACAGCTTAACAACTACTATGACAGGTCAAAGAAGAGTATTCTGTAGTAACTATGGAGAATACTCATTTGGTAGAGAACAAGCTTGTCAGATCTCTAGTTCAAATTCTATCTTGAGCTGTGCTCCAATGGATCAACTACTACCCCAAGCTGGACATTTCTCCCTCCTCCTTCCTTACCACCTTTCTTAGGTGCTAATGGCTTTTAGGCTTCTGTTGAGATTCAGTGTGAAGGAGACAAGTGGGCTGTTTCAGCACAGCTTAAGGAGTCTTATAATTTATTAGAGTACACTGGAAACAGCAGTCTCCAGATGAGTGAAAGTAAAAGGGGTGCACTGTTCATATTCTTTTGGGCTAGAAAGCAACCACATAGAGTTAGGGCTGTATGCTGGACAGCTTCAAGGCATCACAACCAAGAACAAAACCATGTACACCTATGTGACAGGGAAATCATATCTAGAAATCTAACCATGGATGAATGCAGAGTACTGAAAGACCAACAATGCAATGCAAGAAGTTGGAGTAATTACCACAGATCGCACCTGCTTGGGACCTTGTTGTCTGCTACTCACCTGGATGGTTTTAGAGCAGTAATGGCCTCCTCTTTCTTGCTGATACTTCATCAAAGCCTCTGCGGATTTTCTCTCTTCTAGAGCTTGATGCAAGAAGAACTTTGAAACATTTGGTAGAGCCACATGTGACTGATCAAAATATTCACCCTAAGCACACAAAGCATGAGTGTTAAGATTTGCTGGAGAGGGGATTCGCTTGCAGCAGCACCTGGCAGCCCTTCCAATGGAAGCTGTTATACCTGCACAATCACTTTGAAGACCTTAATCCAAATTTCTACAGTAAATGAAGTAAGTAGTTATGGCATTAAATGAAAAATTTCTATGCTTCTACTAGAACACTTTCTGTCCTTTAACACCGGGCAGGTAATGGTAGCACTGATGTTCTCTCAGTAGCAGTCAAAGATCCTTGGAATGTTTTCTTTATGAGTGTGGGGGGGTATGTTTTATGTGGGTTTTCTTATTCTGTTTTTAAAACAGTCCCAGCACAGGGAGCATAACACTTATCCCTTCAGGTCAGCATTGCAGTGAGTAGTTAGCTTCCAGAGGCAGGAGAAAGATGAAACAAATGCCAGAAACAGAACAAGCACAACTTTGCATCTCTTTATCAGCATCATTATGGATAATGTTATTCCAAAAGAAAGACCACTGCTACCAAGCTATACTGTCTACACTTTTCTGTGTAGTGCATGCCCAGGAATACTTCAGGAGTGTTACAGTGCAGGCCTTGTTCTGTTCTGTTTGGGAAAGGAACACTTTCTGCCACTGCAGTGTTAAACTTGCCAATAGACCTATCTGTTCTTACATTGCATCCACAGTTTTGCTGTCCCACAAAGAGAATGTATTAGAGAGAGGTAGTGAAGGGGAGCCACCAAGTTATACTGTATCTCAGCATTGGCTCTGCACAGCTCCAGTGTTGAGGAGAATGAGAGGAGGCTCCTGGGAATATGCCAGGAACCAAATGGCAGGAGCTCCAGCGCCTTGCTTTGATGGTTCCCTAAACACACACATGTGGTGCACCAGAGCCTTTCTCTCAGGGACACACTCTGGATTGGAGTGTGCGTGTCAAGCTGTTGGCTTGTAGACTGCCTAGGAAGGGTGAGGAACAAGTGTGTGCATATCATAAGTTTTTCTGCTTCTTATTCTCCTCCTCGCTTAAATCTATTACCCTACTTAAATATGAAATACTGGTGTTTCATCTGTGGTGCTCTGTTTAGAAAAAAATGCAGAAAATCTACATAGACAGTACAAGTTGATGCTTCCTTTTATATTTTTATGCCCATCTGGGATACCCCAGACCTGTGACACAGATGTGTGACCATAAACTGTTCAAGAGAAAGTAAATACTGGAATGTTTTATTAAGAACATTCATTGCAATATTGCATAATCCTTTTCCTGAAGTCATTCATTCATGTTTCTGTTGACAGAAGAGTAAAGATTCAGCATTTCATAACTGGTTCCTCAGTACAAGTGTGCTGTATGACCTCGAGTAGAGCACAAGTTGCCACATCTGCTTCACTGCTAAGGTAAAATCTCTTATGTCAATCATTAACTGCTTAAGATGTTCACATTTCTAGGTTTGATTTATCCACAGTCAATTTCTAACTGAGCTTTCTCCATCCTGCCCAGCTGCCAATCACAAGGATTATTTTAATCCACATGCTTAACAAGTAGATGTTTTACTACGTACTTAATTTTTTATTAGACTAATACTTGACACCAAGCTTGATCAAAGGATCTTGGGGATATATTGAACATAGTTGATATTGCTTCTCAGTGGATGCTTGGCATCAGAAGGGATGCCATTGATAATTTGGGGGTTTTATTTTAATCACTTTGTTCAAATATATGTTGGCTTAATATTTTACACATAGCCAGACACAATTTTGGCATGCATGTTGTATGGTATTAGAGACAACTTTTTTAATTCACATCCAACACTACCACCTGTGGAGCAAAAACCTGTAAGCGCCACAAATGTTCACAAACTTATTTCACCAGTTAAGCACACATCACTGTTTCATGTGCAGAGTTTGGGGAAAAAACGCCCAATAGCTATACTCTGAAGCTGTTTGCACTCCCTGTTCCTGCCCCTCCTTCCCTAGGCACAACTCTATGAATTACCCAAAGTACACGAGTGCCGGTTTATCACCCGCCTGCTCCAGACCCAAAGTCATCGTTTTTCTGGCCGTGCAGACCCACGTCGCGCCCCCGGCCGCCTCTCGGGAACCTCCCCGCCCGGTCCCGGTCCCGGCCCGCCGCCTTACCAGCGCCTGCAGGCAGTAGGCGAGCTCCAGCAGGGCGCCGGTGACCCCGCAGAGGCCTTCCTCCACGGCGGGCGGGAAGCTCTGCCGCACACGGCTGCCGGGCAGCGGGCGGTGCGCCGGGCAGGCGGGCAGCGTGACGCGGGGCCGCTTGGAGCGCGGCTCGGCCGTGGCGGGCGCCGCCATGGGCCGGCGAGTAACCGGCAGGTGCCCCGCCGCTGCCCCCGGAGCCGTGCGGCCCGTCGGCGGGTGCCAGGGCGAGCAGGGCTGGCCGGTGACTCGGCACCGGTACAACTTGTTTGAGGGACGGTCGCCAAGGACGCCCACAGTTAAATGCCTCCTTTTAATAGCGAGCGAGCGACGTGCGAAAGCGCAGCGCGGCAGAGCCGGGGCCGGAGCAGCGATGGGAGCTCGTAGTCAGAGGCAGTCGTGGGGAGGGAGCGACCCGTGGAAAAGTCCTGGGCACTTAACAGTGTGCCTGTGTATGTCCCGGCTACAGGGTAAATCCTTTATCTTTTTTGATTTATCACTAAAAATGTTTGTGTTGAACTGGCCCTATCTAGGCACATTAAACTATCTTTGGTATTTTAGGAACTAATAATCCTGGATTTGCACAGTAAGTTAAACTACAGGTTTCTTTCTACTAATTGACCATACAGATGGAGCTCTGCATGTTACTGCTTGAGCATTTATTTACATTTAATAGATTCAAGCCAGTGGAGTGGAAATATGAGTAATTTCAGGACCCTTCAAATTTGATGATTTTCTATTCATTGACTTTGTTTAATAAGCTGAATGTTATGTGCCATTCTGTGGAATATTTTTCTAGCATATGACTCCACTCCCCCATAAACGCAGGATGCTAAGGGGAGAATCATTATTCCATTGCACATGTTAATTGCTATTTGATATGACTACCTAAAGCAGAGCACACATTGTCTGAGAGTAGTCACGTAAAGATGTGAGATGTCTCATGAGAACATAGGTACTTCTGGTTCAGTGCCCCCATCTTGTATGCTGTTCAGCCCTCTTTGTTTACTGTAGTCATCCGTTTTTTCATTCTTCTGATTCTTCATGCTGTAGTTAAATTAGAAGTTTCAGCAAATAAAATGTAGAACAATGTGCTAAGTTCACTTTTGAAAAAACACATTTAAGCATATGCTCATTTTAAGCATTTGAGTAAAACTGCATGTGATTAAAGTTTACCTGTAATGTTTGCAAGAGTAAAGTAAGTACCTAAATTTTTAAATTACAGTATGTTCGTTGACAAGAGAGTTCAACAACGTATGACCTTGTGTGGAAGTTTTCAATAAGGGTTCTCTTTTTTTTGCTGAGGCACTAGGGGCTTTTGCTGGGAAGATGTCCTAGCAGTTACCTTTGAGCTCCCTCCATTCTAACTGCCCTTGTTTCAGTTACTAGAGTTTTCTAATTCCAGAGTAATCCTTTGATGCCTGGGAAGAGGAAGATCAAGCATGGTGCCTGTGTGTGTGTATACGTTGATATCCTAATCTAAATAGAGTATTTGATGGCCTCCTTTCTGCAAATGGTCCAAATAATTTAAATGTGAAATTACAATAGACAGCAAGTTAGCTAGTGTCTCTGTGCAAAAGTTTATAGTTTTATTTTGTTAGGTGGGCGTTCACGACAACAATTTCTGAGCATGTCAGCTCATAAATGCCTGTGTCTGTATTAGTGGACTTCTGGTCCCTTGGAAGGCAGTTCAAGTTATTGCGTTTCAGTGATGGAGAGCTAAGACTCAAAGACAGTTGTTAAGGCCTATGATGTATGGGCCTGATCAGAAAACTGACTGTAAATTTCCTTAATCTCCATCAGTTCTTTAACTCCTCGTTTTAAGAGAACACTATTCAATTTTTTTTTTGCTTTGTGCTCCATAGAACTAAAGGAAATACATGTCATTTGTACTGTAGTTAAATGTATTATGTGAAAAATTCCATTATAAAGTAATGTAGGGATTCTTGTTACACAGGATGTGGTGATGTCACGTACTTGTCATATCTGAACTGAGGAAAGTATCATCTAGTCCAAAAACTTGGAACCTGAAGGCTTAGTTTTCGAGAAATACTGTATCCTGGGGAATGAATGCTTTGTTCATTTTCTTAGATAGTTGCAAGTTATCAATGTGGGGTGGAGTAGGAGCAGTTTCCTGCTCCCAGGTGGGATTGCTTGGAAGACAGGTTGCTTTTTTTCCCACCTGCCCTAAACTGAAGGGATAGCCTCGGGTCTCTCTCCCAACTGTGTAATAACTTAAGAGAAATTATTGCCTGCTTGGAGTAACAATATCTGTATATGACCTTGATGCGACAAGTGAATCTGGGTTAGGTCCTTATTCCCACTAAATCCTGAAGTATGATGGTACTTTACAGATTTCCTCAACTGATGTTGGGTTGAAGAGAGTTGGACACTCATCCTGACTGAGGGCAAGCAAGAGCAGATTGTTAAGTGTGAGTCACTGCAAAAAGGGTTGGTGAGATGTGTAAATAGGGGTTGCTGACAGGATTGACCTTGTTTATTCCCATAATCTGGTATTATTTAAATGCATAATGTTAGGCATATGCCTTGATGAAAAGATGTCTTTTTTTGGTTTTGTGATTTGGCATGATTTTGGTGCAAGACATTTTAAAGAGCATTGAAAGTGCATGGCAGAGTGGGAAGCCAGACCACCACAGTGTGCTGTACAGGACTGCAATTAGCATGCCAGCAAAATAAGCCCTCATAGACACACCCCTCCACCCCTATCTTTTTATTCTAGGGCAGTGCAGCAGAGAGGAGTGTTACTGTCAGTGGGCTTTAGCAGTCATCTGAAAATATCCTTTCTGCTGAGACTACTTTGCTGAGACTGTTTTCTGTCTTGATCCTCTCTCATTTAAAGCTA
Source organism: Brachypteracias leptosomus (assembly GCA_013401335.1). Taxonomy (NCBI): domain Eukaryota; kingdom Metazoa; phylum Chordata; class Aves; order Coraciiformes; family Brachypteraciidae; genus Brachypteracias; species Brachypteracias leptosomus. The sequence continues at coordinate 99,231 of VYZX01033122.1, read as the reverse complement.
GGGTCTTCCGAGCCACACTTTATAATCTGGAGTTAGTATTTTTTGTTCTTCAGCCACAGGTAGCAAGAGCTGTGGCTGTTGCCTCTACCCAGCTACCATCTGTTTTGCTTCTTTTTAGCTGACCTATTTTTCATGTGCTTTGCAAATAGTGTATCTAATGCTGCCAAACTTTATTCTTATGTCATCATTCAGTGCCCATCAATAGCTGTGGTGAAAACAGAGGCCTATGTGAGGAAAAAGTAGTAGATGTATGATACATATGCCTGTGAATTAGCCTTCCTCATTCATGATTTTTTGTTTGTAATTAAGTGAAACCTAAGCTGTCTGGCAGGAAATGGAGAGTGATTCATATGAACAACCATGAATTCACAATTGCTTGTACTTAACCCATTTTTCTATATGCTTTTCCATTCTCAACAGATGCTTCATTTCACTTATTTTATCTGATCCCACTCTTTTTTATTTCCTGTCTCCATGGAGGAAAAGCCAGCAAGGCTCTGAGTTGTTTTGTTACATTTTTGCACTGTGTGACTCATAAAGTTAAAAAGACAGCCTGAAATTTGCGAGGATACTATTTAAATAAGCATAGAAAAACCACTGTTTAACTGTCTCATGGGGAAAGTACTCATCAGCAAAACACGAAGTGGCTCCGGAATGACAATAGCATTGTGACCAGGCTGTGAGGTGGACATTCTGGAGAATACTTTCTGTCTGTATGTCACTGAGCAAATGGAAAGGTCCAGTTTGTTGTAGTGCTGTGAAATCAGCATGTTATAGCAATAGAGGAGGATTTCCCACAAGTAAAAGCTAAAGCCTAGTCCCTTTGAAGTCAGAGTCTTGATCTTGCTGGTATCAAAAAGAGCAGAGAGAAGCCTATTTTGGAGGCTTATAGGTACTGAAAATTACTGTGCAGTTCTGTATCTACTTGTACTTTATGTATATTTAATCTACTAAAATAAGATAGCACAATGAAATTCTTTTTGTAAAATACTTGGATTAATTTTTATTTTGGAAGTAATTTTTGAAGAGTCTTTTTATGGCACTCCTCAAATACTCCTCAAACACTTGCTTTCCTTTTCTAGAGAGTCAAAGATTTTTTTCCCCTCATTGATATTTTTGTAGTTGCAAAACATGTAGCACTGCAGTGTTTAAAGCCAGCTGAGGTCTTTCAGAATGTTCTTCACTTTTACTGGAAACAGCTGAGTTGTTCTTCTGACTTCATTCAGTTTTCCCACTTTGCATCAGTGGCCTGATGAAGTTGCAACACTTTGTGCCTCTGATGTAACTTTTAGCATAGACAATTCAGTTCCACAGGCTTCCATGACACAAGGCTGCATGGCACGGATACTGAGAAGTCAGCTCATTTGTCTTTCTTCTTTTGCAGTGAAGTTCTTCCTTAAGGAACTTGCCAAACGCTGGATATGTAGCGGGTTTCTGTCAGTACAGTTTCAAAGAACTCTCTATGTCATGTGTTCCTTGGCTATGCTGCAGAGCAACAGGAAGTGGCTGTGGCCATGGTGGCAGATGCTCAGAGCTGCGCTGTGACTGGTGTTCAGGGTACATCCTGCTCACAGCCTCCTGCTGGTCCCCAGGCTCCCCTCCCTTCTCCTCTCCATGTTGGCTCTTTCAGAGGCTGCCACAACCACTGTGCTCTGGCACACTCACCCTCTCCCATTGCTCCCACTCTCCCTTCTGTGGATACCCCAGAAAGCCCCACGCCAGCACCAGGTTTAGGGGCTGTGTTGTGTGGGGAGGTCTGTGGTCAAGCCTAGAAGATGCAACTGCATCTCAGCTGCGTGTGTAGGCTCTTGGCTTGTGACTGTTGTCCTGCCTCAACCTGCTTTATGTTTGACACCTTCAGCTATCTCGTTGCACCTCAAGTCAAGCTGCATATGGCCTTGTCTGTGTATGTAGTTTCCTTAGTGCTGGGGCCACAGGTAAAACTGCGCCGCAGCCACTACTGACTTGTGTCTAGCAGCCGTGTATTCCTGTTTTCTCTGAAGCACCTATCACTCTTTCCAATGCGGTTTTAAATGCTGACGATTCATGTACACTGAGTTGTTCTCCCCTAGTCTTTTTTCCCTGTATGTATAAAACTGTTCGATGTGCTGATCAGGCTTGGCAGCTCCTGTGTGTGTTTAAGAGCTTGGCCTCTGTTGGCGCTCAGGGAGCCGTGGTTGGGCTTGGGCAGAGGCAGCCAGGAGAGCTGGAGCCTGGGGCCTGGCTGTGCTCCTGCCTCTGCCTGGAGGCTACAGAGTGCTGGCAGCCAGGCTGGGCCATCTTCAGCCTCATCAGCAATATCGGCCTTTCCATTTCCACTTCTCTTATAAATACACTTAAGCTGCAAGTGGACTATTAATTTCAAGTGGTACTGGCTGATACTACCCATTTGATTTATTTTTTTAAGAGGTTGTTCTCAGGAGTAAGTTAGAATAAATTGGCAGGGCTCGTGTGCCTCTGAGATTTGGCCATTGTTATTTCCAGCCACATTTTAAAAAGGCCAGGCCTGCAATCTATCCATGGCATATCCTTAGTCCGGTCACTTGCGCAGGTTGAAGTCACTGGGTCTCAGCACTGGAGCAAATTTAAGGGGATTCTGTGGAATTTCTGAAAACATGTGGTGCACCCCAGGCAACGTGTTGCATAAGGGGGTTGTGCAATCCTGAACTGCCTAAAGTTTGACGTAGTTTGTATACCTTGCCTTCCTTTTTTATCTTCCTTTCCACAGCTGTGGATAAGAGTCTGTACTTACTTTTGGACAAATAAGGAAATAAGACTTGACGTGTTGAAAAAGGCAGTGCCTTTTTTTTGTGCAGCCTGTGCCATCTGAAATCAGTGAGTGCAGGTAATGCCTTCCAGGCAGCATAAACCTTAGTAGGTGCACTCTGTGCACCTGAGCGAGCATCAGACCTGCCTCTTCAAGGTGAGCATGAGCAGGTGCTCTGTATGTGCTCAGAATATTTGGGCTAGCAGAAAAAAACTACAGGCAAAGGATGAAGATCCAGAAACAATTTATTGTCTTGCTATAGGTTGCTACTGATAATCAGTGTCCATAGAGTCCCTGCTAGTACCAAGAGCATCTGCTTCTGAAGTACAGGTACTCCCAGGATTTACATGGTTTGACTGGTCCCATTTGCTACATGGCTTGAGAGAGAAGAAATTAAAGCCACAGATGTGTTAAGAGGTGTGCAAAATGTTTGCAGGTGAAGAGGAAATGATTCCAAATGTTTTAGCTTTCATAGTCCCCAAAACTAACGAATGAACCCTTTTCACAGTTTTTGTTTGAAAAAGAATCCTTTCAAAGTTTAAATGCTTTACATGTTTAAAACGGCTTGAGAAAAAAAAATGTGAAAAGGTTCTTTATTTGAAACTTTAATGTGAACATTCATCAGCTAAATGTTTGTTTTAATTTTGTCTTAATATGGATTCTGTGGTGGTGAATCAGACAAAACAGGAGTGGATAATTTCACTCAAACATCGTAGACCTTTGAAGGCTATGGTAAATTCCAATGAAGTAATTCCTCTTCTAGTTCCAGTCACAAATGACCCTTTATTGCTGCTTTCTGCTCAAAACACCTCTTCCAGGCCACCTACATACCATCCTTCGTAGCGTAAGTTTTGTGATTCCTTAGGGTATCTCTTTGCCTATCATTTTCTGCCTAATTCCATTTTAATGGCATAAAATACATTACAAAAATCTTATCCTGGTAGGTTTTAGATTGATTGTGGCAGTAGGTCCCAGGATAAGTCTTTTGTGCCAATTAACAAAGGTCAGTTTTCGATATCGGCATCTCTATGCAGAGCACTTGCTGAGTTGGGAATTCTCCTGATTTCATTGGAGTTATGGGATGTAACTCAGTCTGCACTTAAGGCAGTCAGCACTATTAATTGATAGTCTTGGGAAGTTAGTTATTCTGGTTTTTAGGACGCAGAGTCATTACAGTGATGCAGTGAAATGCTTTATTTTTTGACTTTTAAACCACTAGCTCCAGTTGCTATCTTTTTTAGAATTTAGAAATTACTGTGCTGAGTATTTGCAAATTTCATAGAACAGTTTGTTCTCTGATTTAAATCCTGCATACCAAGTTGCCTGCCTGGGGCAAAGACAAAAAAACCCTTAGCTTTGATACTCCAAAACTGGTTGAATAAATCCTGTGCAGCTGGCCTGCATGAAATGTGCCCAGTGACAGCAAGCTGCAGTGAGGATTTGGAGGGTTAGGAAGAGCTCTGTGCATGTCCCATGCTGGGGGTGTTTTATGGCTTTTGCTGTGAGGGGCAGTGACATGTAGGTATCCACACTGCCCCGTATCAAGTGTGCAAGGTGGCAATTGCCATGTGGCTCCTCAGGCATATATGTGGACAAAACTGATGCTAAGTGTGCAATATTGCCTTCTTTGTATGTTAGTACATGCTTTGATGTTTTCTGGCTTTGGAACTGTGGTTAAAGCCTCAAAACGCATCCATGAGTGTGCAGCAGCTGCTCTTCCCATGTCATTTTGTAGGAGCCATACATTGAGATAATGCACTGGGCTATGTGGACCACTGGCCCAAGCAAGTACATGGCAATTATAATGGTGCTTGTGCTGAAAGACTTCTCTTGAGGGACCTTGATGGGGTTTGATTTGATTTGTTGCAGAATGGGATCACCCTCGTTCCTGTTGATGAATGATCCTGATCTGGACTTCAGGACTCAAGCAGGACTGAGGGACACATCTTGTCAGCCAAGGGTAAGGTTGTGCTACCTATGTAGAGGAGGGTGTTGAAGTCTGCTGTATGTAGCTTGTGACTTTCAGCTGCTTGCTTCAGACCAAAGGACAGGAGGGTTTCTTTTATTTTTTAAAAGAAAGATCAGTGCAGAGCAAAGAGAGAAGATGAAAAGTCATTAGAAAAACCAAAAGGAGAAGAGGAGCAGCACTGAGAGCAGTCCAAGTCTTTTACTGGTGTATATGAGCATTACTCATATAACTTCAAGAGAGTACATGCTTTAACTGAGCATGTACCAGCTGAGGACTTGGCCCATAATGTCCTTTATAAAGCTCTGATTCCTCCCCAAATAGTTTTTCCCTCCCTCTTCAAAGAGGCACCTGTTGTTGGTGGAGTTGGTGATGATACTGGATTAGTGCACATGCGGTCGGCCTGCTTGGCCTCGGCCCTTTGGACCCAAAATGAACTCCAGCTGCTGTTGCCCAGAGCAGGTGCTTCATCCAGCCCTAGCAGCTGTTTGAATGTACACTGTCATGGCCAAGGGGAGGGGGGAGGTCCCCTGAAGTACCCACAGGAAGAGCTGATCAGCAGGGAACAGGGAAAAGGGAGTGTGCCACAGAGACCCGATTTTATTACCCAGCTTTCAGCAGACAAAAGTTGTTCTAGCATTGCCTTGTAGAAGTGGGGCATAGTGGCTGTCACTCTGCATGCACTGAGCCTGCACAGCGCCGTGACGGATGGGTCATGGTTCCCAAAGTGAGTCTGAGGGACCACTAAAGACCAGCAGGGCCATGACAGATGATTGATCTCTAAACTATCAAGCCTGTATTGTCAGTTGAAGATATGATACAGGTACATGATGGTGTGTGAGAAATTTTACTAGTGTTTCACAGTTGTTTAGCGTTTGGAGTTGTTGGGTTAAAGCTCCAGTGAGTGGCCTGGCAAAAGTGAGATCAGGCACAGAGCAGTGTGCAGGCTGATAGTCTGCTACGTGTGTCATGCTGCCAAAGCCAGCAGCAAGGGAAGAAAACAAAAGCAGAGATAATCTGGGGTCATGAAGAAGCCACAGGGAACAGTGTCAGGGAAATAGAGGGCGAGGAGACCATGTCAGGGCATATAGAGATGTGGATGGTAGGGAGGTAGCGGCCAGTTTGAGGAGGGGGCACAAGTAGCCCATGTCAGAGGTGAAACAGCAGCAACCCAGGGTTAGAGTGAAGGAGACAGGACAAGGATGCAGGTTTCCTGGGATAAGGGAATCACGGCCTTCAAAGGGAAGAAGACAACTTAGAGTAAGGACAACCCAGATCTGCAGCAGAAGGTACTGGGGGAGGGTCTTGCAGAGCAGAGAGTCTTGCAGTATAAGCTGTTCAAAGTCGTTCCTGTTGCTGGCCTCACAACCAGCCCTTTCCAAGCCCCTTCCAGCCTGCTTTCAACTTACTCGCTTTGGACTGTTCTCACTGACCCAGGAGAGGTCTCTGTGCAGTTCTGGGCTTTCTGGTTATTCACATTCTGCCAGTGACAGCCCTCCTGGCCTCGTTTTCTATGGACATGTGCTTTTTTGGCTGTGCCCACATGTCACTGTCAGCACTAACACTGAATTTAATGTGACTCCTAAGGGTCCTGTCCTCTACCTATATTCACTAAAGTTACTGGAGTCCTTCCAGTTTTTCTGACAACCTGCCTGTCCCCTTTGTATCCCTATCCTGTGTGTGGTTTCAGTCATACCCCATCAACCAGGCTTTTCATTCTGTGGGTCTTTGCTGATTGCTCAACCAAATTCTCACTGAACCTCCATAAGGAGGGGTAAATGCTAGACAAGGACATTTCCCTGTGTAGCTATGAAAGGATTATCCAGGCCATATTTCATTACAGAATGGCCTAAGAGCAGGAGAAAAACATGAATATTGGAGGCCTCTTGGTCAGGAAATGGGATTTCCGCAGGTGCTCCGTTGCAAATGCTCTGCATGCTTCTAAGGCTTGGCACATGGCATTGCTAAATCCTGATTCAGGATGCAAGAATGTCTCATGGCCCCTGCCTTGTAAACTGGTGTCTGGCCATGTTTGGAAGTCAGCCGTCAATGATGACAGTAGATGAGTATGGGTGAAATGAACAGCTTGGCTTCAGCACTAAGCAAGACTTGTTAAACATTGAAAATACAGATGTCCAGTTCATATTTGGAATAATGAATATTATGACCTTTTCTGTAGCAAGTGGTAAGAAGCTGGAACATCTTTGTTCATCTCCTCGCTGCCTTCCCAGGATTTGAAAGTGTGACAACCTTTACAGGATTAGGTAAGATTGGTAACTGCAATTCTCGTATAGAATTACATCAAAATACTCTAGACAGCCAAATATATTGATTTAAGATCATCTATGTGGTGGCAGGGAAATTGTTTCCATTTTGGTTTATCCACTTCTGGGATTGGTCACATTATCCCATTGACTTCAGTTGTTCCTTCTTCCATATGCCAGACTACTCCTGCTGGTACAGGCCTGTACAATATCTGCCCTGGTGTAGCTCTTCCATCAGGTATTCCTCCTGTTTGTATTGCTTCTACATGAAAATTAAAGAATTGAAGAAATAGCACCAAAACTGTACACGAATGAAATTCCCAAAGCTGTCAAGAAATTGTTACATTAGAAATAGGAGGTTTTTGTGCTCATGCTGTGCTCAGGTCCCTGCACATGTCACCGCTATACATGGAAAGAAGCATCCCCCATGACTGTTCAGTGTGTGATGTACATCTGTGTGAGGTAAGACGTCCTCTGGTATGATCCTCATTACTGTCCCTATGTTATTGCCACTTGCAGTGAAGTACAGCTCACTCGTGCTGCTGTGGGTTTATCAGCAATAGTTCTCCACTGTCTCCTTATCTGCCCAGTAGCATGGCTGGGTAATACACACGCCCATTGCTGCTTCGCTGGTGATGAAGTGGCAGGTGTTGCCCTGCCCTCTTCCCCTGTACTTCTCTTCCTCAGCTTCCTTGCCCTGTGATATGACTCAAGAAAAATGGAAGTGCAACTTTCTACTCCTTTTGGAGTAGCAAACTTTTTCTAAAAAAACAACCAAATGCCATTATCAGACTGTCCCAGGATCTGTATTTAAGTGTGGCAGCATTATTTAATTTTTTTTCCAGAGATTTTTAGCCAACTACACATGGGTAAGAATTTTTGAAGCACTCGTCTCTTGCTAATTTAAATGTAATTAGGTAAGAAGGAGCTGTGCAGATTTAAGCCATTCCCAAAAGGCATGTGGCAATGTCCAATGTCCAGTCTGGTGAGGAATAACAGAATGAAGCACTTTGGCTGTAGTAAGTCATAATTTACTAATTGCTGGATTTAGACTAAGGAAATAAAGAGCTTTTTAGCTTGACTCTGTGTTTTGGGGATCTGGAGGACAGGGGGTTTTACTCTGCATGAGGCACATGTTATGCTGTGCAGGAATTTCTAATTCGGGGTCAAAAATACTGAAAGTGCCCTTTTACTATACAGCCGACAATTAGCTTGCTGCCAGTAGGAAAAACAATCATTAAGTGGTGAGTGAAAGTGGCATCAGAAACAGACCTTGACATACAGTCAGACCCAGTGACATTCTTCACACCTGCTGTGGTGCATAACAGTAGCTGGCTGACTTAACCCGTGGCACTACAAGCAGAGCATTGTGCTGTGACACAGCCTGGACAGCGATTGAATTACACACCCATTAGGTCTTCGGCTTCTCCCTGTCAGTGTGGACAATGAAGAATCAGAGAAGTGGACATGAGAGCTTTAGCAGGCCTTGTGCTCTCCAGCAGAGGAGGATTAGTTTGTAAATGCTAAATTGTGTTGGGGCCAAGAGTCGTAAAACTGAGCTCTTGGCCTTCTGCTGCCTCAAAGGCACAGGCTTTGCAGAAAACCCCTTCTCCCCCCTACTTCTACTGACTGCTGTGATCAGGGGAGGGGTGGATGTATGGAATCTGCTCCTCCTTTTCTGTGCCAGAGAAGGAAGAAGACACTGGTGCATTTGTACAAATTTTGCTCCTCACTATCTCTTTCTGTGTTTTCTTAGAAAGAGCATGGGATTAAATTAATCAGACTTTGGCCGTTTCCACGAGGGAGTGGATTTGCCTCTGACTGAGGTGCTGCTGGCTGGGTCACTGCCTGGTAGAAGGTGTCTCTAAGACCTGATTTAACCTGAAGCATACGCTTTCTCAGGAGGTCTGCAGCAGGGCTGAAGAATGACAAGTGTTGCATCCTTTCCCTCCTGTCACCAGCTTCCACAGGATGGCAGGGCCTGTGCTGTGCTCTCAGCTCACTCACCCTGCAATGCTCCTTGTGTTGGAGGTTTGTACTGAGCTGGTAAAGAGTGGACCTTGCTTTTGGTGGCAGCAACCATTGTTGCTGCATTGTTCACAGAGAAGATGAGTTTATCTTTGCGTTGATTCCACTGTGGCCAGCTGCTTTACACACAGGAACTAAAAGCAGCAAATCTATATCCTATCAATTTCCAACTGAAGATGAAATTCCTGGGGTTTTTAAGAGGTAAATCTTTTTAAACAAACAAACAAACAAAACAAAACATGTTGGAGAAACAACTGCATCATGTAGCTGATACAGTGCATGGGAGTATGGAGCATTCCCATTCCATCTGGTCTTGCACATCCACTGCCTGCACCTGGAGAGGGACAGGACTAGTTTGCCATGCAAACATTTATCAGATGCCCCCATCCTATCTTCTAGAAACGAAGATTTCTCTGTGATAAAGTGAACATCTTAAAGAGTTGTAGGAGACAGGGGGATATAACTGCACTTAACCTGAGTTTGGTTTAGACATAGCTCATATCTTGGAGTTGGCCAGTAAATAACGAAGTATATGATCAACAGAAATACAACCATCTTAATCTGTAATTCCAAAACAGAAAAGGGCAGTCTTGAAAATCCAGCAATCTTTCAAGTAATTTTAAGGCACATTGCCCCTGCATCATCATAGTGAACTTTGACAGGGATGTTCCTAAGTGAGTAAGAATAGAGATGTGGTTGAATACATGGAAAACTTTATCTTGTTCTAGTTGCCTTTCTTAGTGTAATAAATGATACTAACTCTTTCTCCCTATGGGCCTCATCTGTTTCTGGTGTTGGCATTTATTTTATTTTGAGCTGGGAAGCATACGTAGGTACTGAAAGATTGTAAGAGGGCTTATGAGTATACCATTTAAAAAGAGTTGCTTGTGCTCTGGTTACTTGTTTGAACTGAAAAAAGAGACTTATATTTTATGCTCCTGAAAGCAGTAGCAGATTTGTTATAATACACTAGTTCAGAGTAGTTTGCTCATAAACTATCAGTTCCAGAAAACTCTGTAATCTCTTGCACCTATTTTCTCTAATAGGTGGCAAATCCATAATGCCTCCCAAAAACTGCTCATAAGTCTGTTGGGTATGAAGGCTTTGCTTTGATTCTCTTTTTTAAAGCTTCGTGAAAAATGACGAATGAGATACATCCAGCTGTTGCTCAACATAGTCACTACTGATAACTGATAGTTCACTTTCAAAATTGGAAAATAAGAGCTATTCTAAGTAGCCACTGTTGATTTTAACACTATGGAATATTTCAAAGGTAAGTTTTAAATTTTAAAAATGGAAACCAGTCATTCACTAGTGCTGATACAAGAATGACAGAGGTTAATACCACTGACATCATGTTGGAGCTGTATAGCATTTTGTTAATGGTTATTAGTGCCCTGCTGCTGGGAGACAGACAGTGCCAGCTGCCAGTTAGTGCGGTGCCTCTCTGCCGTGTGCCTGGGCCTCTGCTCGGAAAGCAGAGGGGCTTGAGGGAGGTTCAGGTCTGCTCCCTACCTCCTCACCCCTCCACTGAAACAGGAGAAGAGGAGATAGTGGGAGAAGGTAGTTACAGCTCCTGTCTCTGCTGACTTCAGAACAGGTCTCAGTGAGTGAAGCAGGAGCAGGAAACATCTGCAGGGCCACGTCCAGAAGGCACTGAGGACTCTTGTTCAATTCAGGTCTTCAGGACTAAACTCGAGATACACATCCTTTGGAGGAAAACAGCAAGAAGTTCAGACAAACATTCATGGAAGTGATGCTAGAAGGCCTGGGGAAGAAGCCTGGATTCATGTAAGAGAGCCTTAGAGCTTTGGACATCAGTAGAAAGAAGTCAGAAATGGTATAGAGTGAAGGGAAAATGCCCTTGAGAGGAAGGGGAAGGAACTTCGTAATGGCAGAATGATGATGGATATAGAGCAATTAATTAGCTTTGACTACATCATATTCATTGTACATCCAGATCTGTAGGTTTTGCTGCCTCACTTGGGGCTAGCTATTACTTGGGTAATACCTTTGAATTTCATCCACCATAAGGGAGTGAAACAGATACAGAAAGGTGCAAGACATCAGTGTAGCATATCAAATTGGAAAAGGCATTTTTAGCAGCCTGTACTGAACACAGGTTTAAGCCAGCATTAGATTATTGCTTAAGTGTATTGTTGTTATGACAAATCTGAAAGGAGCTAAAAGCATTTCAAGTAGATGAAAAAAAGGAAAAAATTATTTCCTTTCCCACAGCCTGACTGCAGATGGGATTGGCAGCCAGGTTTGCACAGCTTGGCCTTGTGCCACACAAGCACCCTCTGGTGAATGTCAGTGGAACAGTTGTGAGTCTGCAGGAGGCTCACCAGGCCTCTCCAAATCATCCAGCTTCTAGGTCTCTTTAAATGCTGCTGTGATGTGTCTTCTGTATTTCTTCGGGGAAATAGACACTTGCTCTTTGGTCTCTAATCTTTGATTACTCTTTTATTCTGTTGGTAAGTAATATTTAGAAAATTTCAATTGCAAGGACTCAAACCTGACTTTACAGTTCAAATCCCTGCAATTCAAACAAAAGCAGAATGTGTCTAGGGAAGCCCCCACTCATCCCAGCATAACCAGCGTAGTGCACTTTGGTGCAAGGTAGACCCCACAACCTGATAGATTTCTAGGTTTTGCTTCTCTTGGCACTTTTCTTTTGACAGAGGAAGAAGAGGATTTGGCTTTGGCAGTTAATCTCTTGTTCCCAGTAGAATATTTTGGGGTAATCATCAAACTTGTATTTTGCACATTCACCCTTTCTTCGTTATTCAGGTAACTGTTGTATCGCAGATAGTACTGCCACTGGCAAGAAGCTGCAAAGCTATTCACAGTGTGAAGGAAAAGAGGGAATCAGACTTGTCTTATGAGAAGAATGGTGTGATAAGTCAAACTTGTAGACTAGCAGAATCGTCCATCTCTGAACCCTCATGTATGCCAGCATCAAACTGCAGAACAGGGTTCATAAGAACAGTGTAAGATTTTGGCTAGTAAGACTTGAGGAGGAGGGCAGCTCCTTGTCTTCAGAGACTGCTTTCTTTTTAAGAATAGAAGGCTTAGCTTCCACTGCCACAGCCCCGTGGTGATCGGCAGCGCTTCAGCCTGATCTGTGAACTTAAAACACATTTGATCTGGATGGTGGTGCTTACTGCCAGGTCCTGCCACTCCACCTGAATAACTATAACATGCTCATAAATCAGGGGAGAGCATTCCTCTGTGACACCATCCCAGGTGCCCTACTGAGCTGAAGCCTGTGTTAGCCATCAATGCCTCTTACATAAACATGTCATACTTGAAAGTAGGGTCTTACAAAAAGCACAAACAATATACTAGCACAGAGGGGCCACACAAAGTCAAGAGCTGTTGAGTAGGGGAAAGAGGAAAAACCTCTTGATGATAAATATATCTCTACCAGATACATGTGGAAAGAAAATAGCTAGGCCTAGGTTACATTCCTTTCGAAGTGAATATTCAGATGTGGAAATGGTTGTTTTACCGCTTGTAAAATGTTGATATGAGGAGTCAGCAGCAAAATAATGGTGCAGGAAACTGACTTCTCTTGCATTCACTTCAGCTTGGTCAGTGACTCCACGCTTCATGCATCACTGTTTCTTGCTTAACAAGCCCCACATGCTAGATCTTCGTACAAGGTTAGTTCTAATCTCAGAATGATGTAGTTAGGAAGTATGAAGGATGCCTTTAGAGGAGCACTTGAAACCCTCTGTCACATGCCATGAGGTCATGTATCTAGATCTGGAAATAGTCTGTGTATCTGATTAGTTAGTAAAAAATGCTGGTTTGCATTTGATCCAGTATAGGAAAGCTGAGTAAGAGCTATGGCTTGGTCCTGTGTGCACATTCAGAACTACTTACTGAGTTGTTTAAAGTCACCTTGTGCTCTGGTGCCAATATTGTGGCTGGTAGTTCCCGTCTACCTGATCTTCCTCCTTACATAAGCTGATGCCAGCTTTAGGCATGGTGAGGGGAATGTTAAGGAGCACCTTGAGCACACCTTCGTTGCAGCGCACAGCTGGCTGACTTGTAAAGCTGGTGTGTTTGTGTTGGTGCAGCCTTTGATCTGCATGGCTAAGGAAAGTGCTCCCAACAACAGCAGTGGAACACACACAGCCAGGAGTGACACCAGGCTGTAAACAGTGCCTCGTCTGTCCTTGTCAGATGGGTCACAAATCATGGGGCTGACAGGTGCCTGTGCTGGTGTCCTGCACACAGGGTGTGCCATGGTGTGCAGCAGCAGGTAGGAAACCTGCGTGGTGGGTGGCCAGCTTGGGACTTCAGTGCAGATAACTCGTATTCTCTGCTCAGGAGCAGCCTGTCACACAATTTAGTGCAGAAATAGAAACATTTGCTTTTCTTTAAAATGGTCTGACTACCACTTACGCTCTGACTTCATGGTAGGTTGGCAGCACCATGTAGCTGCACTGCAAAGGAGGGATTTTTTTCTGATCTCAAAGCAGAGCTGCTCAGACAAGTTCACCAACCTTGGACCCACTTGTGTTTCTGTAGGAGGAGGGAGATCCAGCATACAAGAGGGAGGCATAAGTGGGCTTCAGGGTGTTTGGGCATGGACTTTCCTTGGGGATATCTAATCTATCACTGGGAGTAATTTCTCTTTTCTAAATGTAGCTGGAGGAATTGCTGAGTATTACTTTGCTGTGAGAGCCTGAACCATAGTTAGTATTTGTGATTGTGATGACCTTCCAAAAGTGCATATGGAAGCCATGACACAACCTTTCCACTGCCTGCTTAGATTTGGTTTTTACTGCCTTACCTTCTGCCTGTTTATATTAATTTGTGTGCTGCTCTTAGCCCCTTGCCACCTCCTGCATATAATTAATAAGGTCTTTAGAGCCTGACCCAAAGCAACCAACTTGGAGTAGATTGCTGTCTTTGTCCTAACACCTCGTTCCTGTTAACTGGAAGTGACTCTCACCTTGTTTAGGCAGTGTAGTGCCTTGTAGCAGGTCTGTGCTTTTACATCCCAGCCTTCAGAGAAGCAGGCAAGCTTTTGGTCAGAGTGAATAGCTTCTACATGACTTTTTTTAGAAGCACAAGGCAAAGGCTGAAACAGCAGCTTTAAACATGCACTGTCCTCAGGAGAGGCTCCTCACTGCTGTGCAGCTGTTGTGGAGCCAGCAGGACCTGGGCCTCCCTCGGGCTGTGCCACATGTGCTCAGGCAGCTCCTGGCGACCTGCAGTCCTGCCTGAAGTCAGATAGGTGTTTTTTTTTTTTTTCCAGAGTCACTTGATAGGGTGTAATCCTGTAAGATGCTCAGCAGAGAAGCTGATACAGTAAAGTATTTCTGCAGATGCTTAATTTTCAGTGAATAAGTGGTCCTTTTATGTGGGTGGGAGCACTCATGTGCTTAAAGTTAAGCACGTGCTTAAGTGCTTTCTTGGATCAGGGCCAAAATGCTAATGTGCTGAAGGTTCCCTTGCTTTCTCAAGTAACAGGCATCGTTCGGGACCTTCATGTGGACCCCTGGGCCTGCAGGATTACTGAAATACACCCATAACTGACAAGTATTAGACACTTATGTTCTTAAACTTTTCATTTTCAGCTAAACCTTTATGTGTTTTTGCTATATTATGACTTTTACGCTTTGCATACAGGAATAGTTCTTGACTAGGCCTGTGGCAGACTTGAAGAAAAACCTATCTGCTGACTTCAAATTAGTGTTATTAAAGAAGATATTTTATTTTTCTGTTTGAGAAGAGGAAAAAGGCTTCCTGCAGCATCTTCTGCTCTGACTCCACTATCTTATCTTTAAACTCTTCCCGCTACACTTGTCGAAGAAAGTAAGGCTTTGATAGGCACCACTTACAAATTCAAACTCCTGGGAGTCTCTCGTGTGATGACACGCTGGTAACGGGCCCGAAGGACACACGTGTGGGATGTGACAGTGCTGTGCACCTGTCCCGGGCAGGGGGCACCAGGTCTTCCCCTTTGTGGTGACTGTGCTAATCACCCAGAGTGACACTCGCCAGCCCCGGCAGGCGGAGGAGCGTAGGGGTGGTGTGAGTCTAAATACACAGCTGCTTCTCAGATTATAATGCAGAGGTTCAGAGGTCAGTGCAGTAAAAGCAGATAAAATTATGCTTTCTGCCACCACCACGCCACATCAAAATGGTAAATTGTTTGGTTTATAGTGGGTCTGTCAAGCTTTGGCCTCTACTCTAGCAAACACAGGCATTTCTTAGATAATTTGTAGTGCTTTTAAAATAAAGGGGGTTGTTTTATAAATATCCTTTAGAGATTTTTTTCCCTATCCACTGTTGTTCTTTGACTACTGCTGGAAAATCGAACTTTTAAAAGTGTTTTCTTGGGGGCCAAGCTTCAAGGCCTGGCAGCAGGGTGAGGGTGTGGGGCCAGCAGTGCTGCAGGATTTGTCTGCTCCAGCCGTGCTCTGTGTGTGCACAGCAGCCCCAGGGCTCTCCTGCAGGCACTGAGAGCCAAGCCGAGGGCAGATGGTTGTACACACCATGAACCATCTAGGTTATTAACCTGGGCAGTGATGTTGTCAGCCATTCTGTGCAGAGCTACTGCTTCTGTTTCTCTTTAGCAAATAGGGCAGATCTTTATCCTGTGTGCAGCATCCGTTCGCTTTTCTCAAAGTTGAACGTTTCTGTTTCCAGTCACACTTTTTTTAGTCTTTTGTCACCAGCAGTGGTTTTCAAAGGAGCTGTGCCAGTGTTGCTGTCCTCTCTTCCACACAGTGGACTGCAAGTCCAGGATGCTTTCCTCCACAGTGGATGGTAGATACAGTGAATGTAGGTACAGCCAGAAAAACAGTTAGAAATGAGCTTGGTAAACACCTCTAGAACTACTTTTTAAAGTCACTTTCTATTTATTGGGAGGCTGAAAGGAAGAGCCTCTCTGGTGTCCTTTCCACTCCACTTGGTATTGAACAAGGAATGGTGTTTATAAGAAGCTTGCTGGACTAAGAGTGAGAACCAAGCTGGATAAAACATAAGAATTCAAACATGTAGGGTATGTGATGCTTTCTCCAACTCTGACTTTTTTCTGAGTTCCTTTTTATTGTGAATTGCTTGTTAATTTTTTGTTCAATTCTTTGACCATAGCTGTGACCAAAGAGAGGAATGCATTTGACAAGTGCAATAAAGCAACTGTTCCATGTTTATGGTGAGTGCTCTACTTTTATGCTATTAATTCAAATTGCCTGGATTCTTATAAAAGTGGGACAGTGTAGGATTACCTACCTTGCTGGAACACAGTTGAAATGGATCATACTACAAAGTAGTACACATCTCCCTATCAAATTTTAGAGGAAATAATCTTGGAGTCACAGGGCAGGCGTATGCGTTTTTGTATCCAGCAACAGTTGGAATCCCCTACAGAGAAATGATAGAAAAATGCCATTAAGTAAAATGGAGCAGTTCAGTGTAGGCAGAGTATCAGTTGCACTGCACCTGAGGTCGTGACGCTTGCTGGGATACAGGTAATGTCAGAAATGCATTTTGCTGCAGCACTGTAAATAAGCAGAAGCACTGCTGGGTGCTTCCAGTCGTCAGTCCTCTTTGAAGAGGAAACTGTTGAGAAGCGTCTGTGGGGAAGGTCTGGTAGTGTTGAGATAATAGTAGCACTGAAGGGTACATGATGAAGCTCCCTTGGAATAGACCTTCTGAAAACCACAGGAATAGGTCATACTTGTGTTTGGATCTGAGTAGGACCAAGGCACTTGGATTTCAGAGGTGGCTGCTTGTGTGGTGAAATGGCTGATCCCTCTTTTTGGCAGCTCTTCATCTTCAAGGGAAAATTCTCTCCTTTGCTGCTTTAGTTTCCTTGTGGTGGCTGCAGAGGGCAATCCAGGTATCTTCAGTCCAGTGTGTTAGTCTCAGCTCTAAGGACCTGCTAAGGAGTTATGATGCAGATCTTGAACTGCAGTGCTGGAGGCTTGTGTCACTTGACCTTGAGTTCTGTGGAGCTCCCTGTTCATCTTGGACAGGTTCTTCTTTTATTGTCAGACTTCTGATCTGGAAATGCAGATATGCTCCCTGCTGTCACCCTCACCAGTGTCAAATACAAGGCAACCAAAAGGGATTTACCACTAATCCCGCAAAATTAATTTCATAACTATTTCATAATTTCATTGAACAAGCAAATCTAGCTGGGAAGATAGAGTTAAGATAATCCTCATGTGGTTTGAGGCAACTTTCTCCTAATAACAAATGCCAAATATTTTCACTTATGATATTGTTCTTGAACTTCTGCATTTTATACCACCGTCTTAATCGCTTCAGTGCCATGGTGTTCACTGAGGTCTTTAAGGTGGCTTTTACCACTAGTGGCAGAAAAATCCATTGATGCTTTGTAAGTGTAAACCTGAGCTGTGTGGTACGTGTCAGCATCAACCAGCGTGTCATTCCCTGCCTGTCATGTTGATCATTTCCTTGTGCATGAGAAGCAGGCTTGTATTTGAGCTTTTTACCTTTCACCTGTCTCCTCTCTTCTGAAAACAATGTCCTTACTAATATTTAGCAATTCTATTCATCTAAGCAGTTCCCAAAGAAACTTTTCTTCAGGGATTTGGGAGGGTAGAACTTAAACAGTGAATCTGTCTGCTGCCATGGAAGGCTTCCTTCTATACGTGCCTTTCTTAGAGCCCTGTGCTCGATGCCCTGTGGAGCCTGGGACGAGTGGGTCATCACATGCTATATGTTATTCTATAGCTAATGCCAACTGTAATTTCAAGTGCTCCACGCTAATCTCTTCCCCTCATGCATTATTTCCTTGTGCAGCATTAGCAAACCGCATGCTGATCCACTGTTGCTTCATGGATTTAGAAAATAATCTACGGGCCCACAATGATGTAAAACATTAGATGTTGTTTTAAGTATTGGAGGCGCCATCCTGCCTGCACGGTGCTTAGGGTGGGCAGCGTGCCAGCGCGGTCGCTGGCATGTGCTGAGAGCTGAGCATGCCTGCTCACAGCCAGCAAAGCAAAGCCCACGACAATCAGGCAGGAATGATGACAGACAGAAAAGGGCTGGTTATGGGTTGTGCTGTTTGACCATAATACCAGCTTTAGAGACTACACTGTCTGGAGAGCTAAGAGCTTCTTTCTGCACTCCTGCCTTGCTGCCTGCACCTGCCCATCTGAGGGCAGACAAGAATGAAAGGGCACTTCACAGGTCTTCAGGAGCTTGTCAGTTACTGCATAGTGGGTTTTCACTAACTGCTTAAGATCTGTTCTCTCAGTTTTGGCATTGCCAAATACCACTGGGCTGCAGGCATTTCTTCTTGGTTTGCATCCCTCTCAGCAGCAGCAGCAGCAACCTGTGTGTACACGCGTGGGGAGTGCAGGAGAAGCCCGAGTGCTGCCTGTGGCTGACACTGCAGCAGTCACTGCCTGCGGGGAGCATTAGCCTGGGAGCTGGAGTAGCACTTGTGCCCCCTTCGTGGAGAATGCTGCTTCAAAGCTCCTCTGTGTGTGTGTGCAGGGACCATAGATGGGGTACCGTCTGCTGCACCATTTTGGGAACAGTCTGCAGAGAGCCTGTATGCAGACTCCTCTGAGCTGTGCCTTTTCTTTCTGTTCCAGAGGAGTTAATTGCCCCCACAGCCCTTCCTGTGGGGTGGCTTATCTTCACTCTGCGCCAGTTATTCTGGTTGATGTGCAAGGAGTCCTGATGGGCTGCTCTTTAGCCCTTGGCTTTCACCAATGAATCCATGCCTAGGCTCACCTTTCAGAGAGGATCAGCTAGGAGAGAATAAGTAGTGTGAGTGTAATATAGGTAAGGTACCTGACCTAATTTTCAAATAATTGGCATAGATTACTGTTGCTTTCTCTTCTAAGAGATGGAGGGAGAGTCTTGCAGAGTATTGATGTGCAGTCTCGGAGCATTTATAGGACACAGATGAGACTCCTGAATTTTTCTTCTCAGATTCTTAAGTTTTTTTCTTTTGGAGAGTTGCTGTAACTAGTTAAGTTGGAACACAAAATGAATAAAAACCAAAAATGCAACTTGGCTACAAGCCCTTAAAAGCAGTACTCAAATTTTTTAACCTAGCTGACTGGATAAGATGGCAGGTATGTAAGCAACACCTTCCTCTTCTGGCTGTCCCAGTGTGTTATTCTTTCCCTTGCTGGCCAGCAGCAGGCAATAGGCTCCTGCCATGTTCAGGTGCATGGTGGGTCTCTAACCTGAGCTGCAGAGCTCAATGAGTTTAACTCTGAGGGTATGCAGTGGGCTTGACAAAACAGAAAGCAAAAGGAAGATATTACTATAAGACTTTATATGTTGTCTGTAAATGTACAGTCACCTTATCCTCTTTCACTGAGCTTTGAGTAATCACAAGATCCCTGCTTGGTTATTTCTGAAGAAGATACTTGCCCAGTACACATTGTTGTTTCAGCATGAGAACACTGGAATAGTCTCCCAAGGGAAGTAGTGAATTCCCTTGCATTAGACAGTTTTAAGACTCAGCTTGCCAGGGTGCTGAGCCATCTCATTTAAACTGTATCTCTCTATCTTGAAAGGTTGGACTAGATGATCCTTGAGGTCCCTTCCAACCTGGCATTCTAAGATTCTGTGAGCATATGCATTTTGCTTCTAGTGCATTGGAAAAATGTGATGATGTGTAAAACTGAAAAATATATGAGAAAGCCATGATGAAATTCCAGGGATAGGTCTTGTTAAATGGGCTTGGGAAATTCTCATCAGTATCATTTTAATGTGGTTTAGTTCTTTACCCTCTAATGTCTTGTTCACGTGATAACAAGATGTTTTGTTCCACCAGCAAAATGGAGCATTAAGTTAGAGTACTGCATTACTCATAGCATAAACATGGCTGTTATGTACAAACTTTCCATGTTCTGCCAAGGTCAATTTGTGGGGGCTGAGATGAAACTATTTCCTAAACTGTGAAAGTGATCCTGGGTACACAGCCTGCTGGAATGCCTGGAGGTTTTATGGATTCCTTCTCCTTGAAGCCCACTAGCAGGGTATCTGCTAATGCAGGCTCTCCTCTCCTGCCTGCATCACTCTAGTGAGGCTGACTTAAAGGAAAGCACTGCTTTGTTTTGACTCTTAATTTTGTTTTCTTACTTCTTGTTTGCCTCCAGGAGGAGCATTTACAGTAGCCTATTCTGTAGAGCTAAGGCAAAAGGGACTTCAGGTGCTGGAAAAGATGAATGTAACACTCATGTTTGAATATGACCCCAGACCCATGTTAGGTGTCAGGTTATACTCAAGTCTTAGCACCCAGGAAAGGTGCTTCCTGCTGCCAGTGGTTCAGTGACACTCCTGCTTCTGACCTGACCAGCAGGTGACCACAGCCTCAGCCACACCTTCCCATTCCTGATGGCTTCGTGTTAGAAGCACGCACCAAAATGAAGATGTCCAAGTGGTTTCTTTAACTGCTTGTAGTGATGCAGTTACACACCCTACCTGTTCATGAACATGCTTTACACAAGAGTGTGCAAGATGAGTAGGATTAAGCTGATGAGCAGCACCTAGCAAGATAAAGCTGCTAATGTACTGCTTTTCTCTAGGTAGTGTAACACCTAAGGTCATTTAATGCCCCTCCCTGATATTGACTGGGAAGTAGTCTGACTTAAATTCAGGGCTTGCACTCAACTGTGGAGAGTTTGATACTTGTTTTAGGACAACACAAACCCAGTCTTTGCCTCCAGAAGCAGAGGGCTGTGCTGAGTGCACAAAGGTGGCCATGCAGGTGTGGCACGGGGGTTGACTAGAGTGAGCCTAGATGATGGGGATAATGGTCCTTCAAGGACAGGCCTCACCAGACCAGTCTTGAATGGTAGTCATTGAGATGAACCTCTGAGGCAGATGAAGTTGGAAATATGTGCTCAGAGTGAAATAGGGGAATCCTGCTTGATGAGTCAGGCCCAGATTATATTCCTAAATTTCATTGATCTGCCTTTTGATTTTTGGAATCATTCACTCTTTGCCTGTGCCATATGGGATGTTCATTCAGGGTTTAACATCTAAGGGACATCTGACTCTGCTGGGATTTCCAGGCTTTTACAATGTAGCTGGAAGACTTGGGTCCTGGGAAACTCTGTCTTAGGGCAGGACCTGAAAATGAAGGTTCTGTGTATGTACAGAAAATATTACTGAGTTATAGTCAGGCCTAGAAAGAAACAGCGGGGAGCAGAAAGATGTCTGCCCTCAGCTGAAGTAGTTGCTCTTTTCAGACCTGTAGAGAGGACCTTGCCCAAACTCCCTGAACTTGCTTTAAAGTACAGCTGAGGTCTCAAGTAGATCTTGCTCTAGTGTATTTACTGTCTCAACAGAAACACAGTGCACTACAGCCTCACTCTAATTTTATCTGATTCAGCTGCCACTACTCTGGAGGAGAAGCAAGAAAAAACAAAATTAATATCTGAATAAACAACCCATTAATTTGATGACAACTGTTGTTCTCCATTTCAAGGTCCAGAAAGCAGCCTGGGCAGTGAGCTAATGAGAACACCAGAGCTGTGCAGACTTGGGGGAGGAGGGGGGTAGAGAAGAAAACAGAACAAACACTCTTTTTGTAGCTTGGAGCTAAGGGGATTCAGCCAAAGGTTAATTGCTTTCTACCCTAAAATGCTGTGAAGTGTTGCTGTGTGGTGTCATACAGCTGCTTCGTTCCAGCCTAGGGGTGTCTGTTTCAGTGGTGGGTGGCATGAGCCAATATCCTTTTCTTAACCGCACGGGGGTGTTGCGAAGTCTCTTGAGTTAGGACTTCCAAAAATCTGATAGAGCTTGGTTGGTATTGTTTAGGGTATCACTGCACCATGGAAGCAGTGAGCAAAAATACCAAATGAGCAGCCCCTCTGTCTCCTCACTTCTCCCTCACTAGCAAAAATGTGGAGAGGGAGTGAGGGGTGAATTCTTGATGGTTGAGCCCTGCGTAGCTGGGAGGAGCTGGGGACTCGAGGAAGGGGACAAACTTGACCACTCTGTGGTCACCCACATGTGCAGCAAGCATGTCTGCTGCCTTCAGTGCCTCTGCTCAGCCAGTTGCACAGTTCTGGGTGCTTGCTCAGGAATGGGGATACTGAGCTCATGTGCAAACCATCTTCCCCCTCCCAGTCTCGTTCCATTGCAGGTTTGAGGCTCTACAGTGGATAGCTAGTCATAGTCAGCCCCAAGGAAATGGTGAAAACATTAAACCATTTGGAGCAAAGTGATCGGGGGCAATAACAGGCTGTGGGTGAGACCTGAGAGGAACCCCAGCAGTCCAGGCAGGATCCCCAGGCCTGAACGGGAAAGGTTACACAGGAAGGGGAATGAAGCTTCTGTGCTCATCACATGTGCCTTGCAACTGCGTGACCATCTTTGTAGTGAAAGGAACAGTCCTTTTATTTTCCCACTTGTGTTCAGTTTGGTTCCAGTAACATGCTGCTTGCTCTTCAGCAGGGTATTTTTTTAGGGGATGTAAGTTCATTGTTTTTTCTGGTTCATGTTTAGACTATCAAGTAAAAGATGCTAGAGGAATCAAAAGATAAGTACAGAAAGGAAATCTGGAAGAAACTTCCAGAATTAGAGGAATATAAAGTCATTCTCAAAATCCTGGCCATCTAAGGATGGTGAGACCAAGGGTTAGATTCAGACACTGAACTGGTCTCTGTAATGAGAGCCTTTAGGGTCCCATCATGGTCACCTTGCTGTATAGCAGCCTAGGAGTGTTTACTCTATTTGTATGTTCTCATCTCTGCCGGAGCTCTACTTCTGGTGCATATATCTGGAGTAATAAATCTCACAAATTCCCAAGTACTTTCAGTTTGAGATTCTTGGGGTAGACCTCCAGTTGTGCGGAGAACACTGAACCTGTTTCCTGTTGTGGTTCTTCCTAGACCCTGGTGATGATGGCTCTTGCTCATCACCAAGTATGATCAAGAGACCCAGATCTAGGAGAGTCTAGTAGTAAACTTCATCTCAATGTCACCTTTTGTCTCTTAGCCAATGTTTCTTGTCAGAACTTTAATTTTAATGGTCAAATCTGTTATTCCAAAGACGTTTTTCCCATGCACAGTTCTGTCATGCAGCTTTCACACTGTGCAGGACTTAATAAAATAACTTTCTACTAGACTGGGACTGTTGTGGCAGCTTGGAGGTCTCCTGCTGGTTGGTGGGAAACCAAAATTCTCAAAAAACCAGAAAGCTGGAAAGTGAGAAGAATTGCCTTGTGCTGTTGTGCAGTCTTGTGGCACTGGCTGGAGATCTTCATGGTGGAAGAGAATTAGAATAAAATATTTCAGTTGAAGGGACCTGCAACGTTCATCTAGTCCAACTCCAATTGATACTTGTGTGATTAGATGAAAGTAAATAGGAATGCTTCTGGTCTCTGACCTCTCTGGAGTGTCTGATGTTAGTGTTTGTAGGTGAAGTCCCAATGTTGCAAATAATTCTTCTGATATCACTTCTGTGACCTACTTGTTGCTGTTTCTTCTGCCTGCTCATGCTGCCTGTTTCCAAATGAACATTGTTTCCTTTTACTTGTGCTTTCAACACCTATTTTAGTTCATGACCCCACATTTTTATCATATATAGGGTTTATATCATATATAGGGTTTAAAATTCATTGCCTGTTTTTCCTAGGTAATTTTAAGACCTTCTCTAATTGGATTCTGATGATTAAGCGGGGCATAGGATGGCAAAAGCTTGCAGGTTTGGTCCATGGTGAAATCTGCCTGTGGGTGAAGGCAAATATATCAGAGGAGTAGTGATTTGATTAGTGAACCAAATGTTTACAGCCAGGAACTATAAGCCTGAACTTCAATTAAGCCACAATGCTGCATAGGTGGAGAGGATGCCTTCTAGCAGCCCTTGTGCCAAAGGACTTCAGCTGCCTTTGCCCTTGCTGAGGAGGTGTGAGCGCAACCCTTCCCACCGTGGTGTTTGCTGAGGCACTTGCAAAGAGGAGCAATAGAAACACTCTGGAGTGGCTGCGACACCCTTGATCTGCTGCAGCAGCACCTGGTTCCTGGCACTCTGTGCATGGTAGCTTTTCCTTGAATGCATGTGGGTGTATGGAAAGAACTTTCTTTAATAAGCTGTGAAATCTTAATGCTCTCTCCTGGCTCCTGCATAGTCAGGATCACATCACTGAAAACTGTTTTGCATGAAGTTCAATGCTAGCATCCTGTTCACTCATGTTTTTGATGATGTCATGGACTACCATATCCAATTCTCTAGATATTATAACCTTTATTCTGTATTATGAGTTTATTCTGTTAAGGGCTTGGAGTATCCATACAGCTACTGTAACTGGCAACAGATGTTGCTTCGAAAACCAAGCTTTCTGCCATGAAAAACCTGTCTTTGGTGCCTCTTGGTTGAGACTCAGCCTTGAACAAAGAGTTTGAGGAGAATTTCACTCTGATACTCCTGTCTTGGTCACTGTAAAACACGAGTGTCTCTTCCTGATCTTGCTGTTTTCTGGCTGAAATTGGATGCTAATACAAAAACCATGTAGCCTCTTTCTGTGTACTTCTAACTTGTGCTCGAGCAAGTGTGTGCTCATTTAATGTTGCAGCCTGACTGTTTTCGGTGCCTAGCTCAGATAAGGTGGAGTTGTTTCCTCTGTGATTCTTACACTGAATGACAGGATGGTCTGAGAAAGCCCTGGAGGTTTTATTAGTGTCTCTTCCCATCTAGTCATGTGTGCATGGTCACCCCACACTGCTGTGCACCCAGTCGGGTTCCACCCAACTGCAAAAAGGCAAAGTGTAGGATCACAGCACTGTTCCAGATAATCAAGGTTTTTCCACACTTAATCCCCCTCGGCAGGCAGCAAGGGAACTAGGCATAGGTGAGCTCCAGGTTGACTACACAGATGCTTTAGTCTTCATGAAGTAACCAGAACACGCACTTTCTTCTGTTAGCAAATCGCAAGAAGGGCCCAAGTGCAGAGAACAGGCCCAGGCAGAGACACACGACCACAGAGCTAGGACAGAGCCCACAGCCCCCACCATGCAGGGTGGGAACTCCATGCACCTTCTGTGCTCAGAAGCCACCCATGGGCTTTTACACATCACCACAAGGCTGAAGAAGTCTACGTGACTGAGAGCCCATCTCAAAGCCCAAGAAAGGTCCTATTCAGTGAACCCTGTGGAAGGGGAGGGGGAACTCAACACACTGTACATGTGGCACCTGCCACGCTAGGGGCATGCTGGGAAGAGCTGCAACCAGAGTGGCAGAGTAAGTGCTGCTGTTGCCCAGATACGCTGCGGTTCTGGGTGTGGAGCAGGATCCCATTATGGAACGTTGATAAGCACATAGAATGAGTATATTACAGATTTGAGAGTAGGTGAACATGGTCTCTACACAAGAAGACTGCAGTCAAACAAACAAGATCACCATGATCCTCTTGGACTCCTCAAGATAAGCAGCCCTGAAGTGCCTGAAGCTCTTGCCATGGTTAGCTATCCCAGTGGAGCTCTCTGAAGGCTGAGCAGCAGCCCAGTGTTAGCAAGACATTAAGAGAGTAATAAAGGCCATTTTGTTAGGGAAGCTTTAGAGAAGAGTTACAGTTTCGAAGACTTATTTTAAGCTTTTATCACTGGCAGGGGAGAGGAGAAGTCAGGTTACTTAACTGCTGTTATGGCAATTATCAAATGGAAGAGACCAGTGACCTGAAGAGAACATTGCACTTCATAGCAAAATTCCATTATGCTTTTCACTAGGTGTGTCCAATTACTTCCAGTATAAATTAACCAGACAGATGAAAGCAGAAAATGAGTTTAACACTATTATCAAATGGAAAAAAAGACACCAAGGAAAGATGTGTTTCCCATGAAATAGTCACAGAAGTCTAAAACTACTTTGGAGATCCCTCAGAGCCTGTGAGATGTTTCAGGCTTCCTGTGTGCTTCATTGACAAGGTCCAGGACTTGTTAATTTTGTTCAACAGCTCTGGGAATAAAAACCAAGAACTTACTGGGGTCAGTTCTAGTAGAGCTGTTGAGCAACTGCAGATGCAGGCAGATGGCTCATAACAATGTTCTACCAACTTATGCTCACAAAGTGTTGCTAATAGAGCCATACAAGTAATAGTAGAAACCCTCCCCAGTCCCACTGGGTTCAGTGACCATTCAGGTTGCAAACTAACAAATCAGCACCATCAGTTGGGCCAGAAGGCAAACAGGGAAAAGACAAGAGGATTGACACTGTGCAGGCCTACCATTTGATAGTGTGGGCTGTGGGTTTTCTCTGAAAGTTTAGGTAATCCTGACAACTCGGACAAGTGTGTTTTAGAAAATCTTACCACTTTGTACTGCAGTGACAGGCAGAAA
Organism: Brachypteracias leptosomus; assembly: GCA_013401335.1. Classification (NCBI taxonomy): domain Eukaryota; kingdom Metazoa; phylum Chordata; class Aves; order Coraciiformes; family Brachypteraciidae; genus Brachypteracias; species Brachypteracias leptosomus. The sequence goes on along the minus strand of VYZX01033122.1, from coordinate 72,900 downwards.
GAGGACCTCATCCTATCTGCAGGGCCCAGCTCCAGCAGCAGCAGAGTACATCATCCTGTTTGCAAAAGAGACTTCAAAAGCAGAACACTTCAAAACCTTGTTGAAAAGATGCTTTAACATATTTTTAAAAACATTTTTACACACAGCAAAACTGCAAAGGCCTATTCACTTTATCGTCACTTCAGAACAGAGCTTGGGAGGGGTGCAAGCGGTAACTTGAAGACAGAAAGCTTGGCATAGCCTGGCCTTGCAGTAACCCCAGGACAGCTCCTCCATGGGCTCCCTGAGGCTGAAGCTCAGTCCCACCTGAGACGGGTGCCTGCCTACCCCAGCCTCTCCTGCCCCAGCAACCAGGAAGGACCAGCCCTCACCACGCAGCTCTTGCGAGTGCTTGACATGCACGAGGGAACAGGAGACAGGCACAGCATTGGTGTCACAGCACACTGCTCTGCAGTGAGCAGCACATTTCTGCAGCCTGCCAAACACTAAGGGTTGTTTGTGCTCCAAATCTGATCATTGGTTGCCTGAGCACCATGCAGCTTAAGGCTGCTCTCTAGAAGCAGAGCAGCTGGAGCCCGTTCTTTCATTGTTCATGCAGGCATTGCTGGCCTCCTGAGAGGGGCTTCTCGTCTGCAGAATCAGACTCCTGAAAGAAACACATGCCTCAGCTCATCTCTCAATAGACAAACCAACTTTGCCTGTAGATGCATGTGAAAAAAAAAAAAGCAAACTGGTGTGGTTCTAAGGTTTATAAACAGTCACTGCCCAGCATAACTTCTGCAGGGCAGACTTGTCTATGTTAAAGCATCGTGTCCCAGAGGCTTTTTGAGCTGGAGGGTATCAGGGCTGCCACAGCACAGCCTGCTCTCAACAAGAGCTTCTGCTCCCTGTTTGGTCCTGTGGGGCTCTCAGCCCATCTATGTGAGAATAGCTGTAATGCTATGGATGATTGCATGTGGAAGCTTTAGCTATTGTGCTTAGTGGGTTTACAGGAGCTTTTTGAGTCTGCTTTTAATGTATTTGTGTTGGTGGGGATTCTGAGTGGAATTACATGCCCAGGCTTTCAGATAACTGCTGTAAATACACAGATCCACCCTAGCCTCTTACTTCACAGTAGCAGCTGCTGTGGTGTTACAGAAACTTCATAGCTTTGGCTACATCTTATTAGTTCAGCACACTATTAATATCCCAGCAGCTTTTTGTATTAGTTTCCACACTTACTTAATATTAGTTCTCCTTCCTTCTTCCCTGCCCTCCACCCTTCACTCTCTTCAGTGATTAAACTGAATTCATCTTGGGGCTGTTTTATTTAAGATGCCCTTGCTGCTCACACCAAAGAGGGGAACCAGACTGGAAGCAAAACAATTGTGCTAACAGTCACTAGGTATATTTAGTGGCAGTGTCATCTGACATGCATTTATTGCTCAGAACTTGAATCTTTCTGCTTCCATATGGAGCATTTGTAGTGCTGGCAAAATCTTTCTAGAGAAACAGCTGCTGATTGGCTCTTCTTGTCTATTTGGGGAAGGATCTGTCCTTAAATACTTAGTTATTCCACTTGCTAAAAATGGCATCAAGCACTTGGCACTATCAGGATGGAATTGAAACTTTACTGAGATGTATTGGCTGCTTTGCACCAAGACCTGATGAATCCTTGTCTCCCCTAGAGAAACGACTACACAAGAACCAGCAAGAAAACCAGTGGGTGTGGGTACGTCTTGGGCAAGTCACTGCATGGGACTCTGAAGTGCAAATTACAGTTTTCCACTCAAAGGTCTGAAAACCAAGTGTCACATTATTATGGTTAAGTGGCTCTGATGAAAAGACTACAAGACTGAGGTGCATCTTAGCTTCCATTTGTTCCTCATGTAAAGAAATTCTATCCCAAATGGTATCAGTGCCTCTTCTTTGAAGTGCTGTGTCTCAGTAAGGTGAACACAGGTTGTCTTCTGAGTACAGACTGGGAGCCAGCTTGCCTTTGCCAGTCTGCTAATAGCCAGAAGCAGGGCAGCAGGGAAGTCTCCATCAAGCATTTGGCCTGACATCCCCAGCCCTGCAGTGAGTAAACCATCTGGTTGACAGCTAACTCCGAGGAAGGCACAGCTCCTGGGTTGGGCAGCTCACCAAGGAGAATAAAAGTATCTTACCCCTTTGGTTGAGGGCGAGCACTTGCCACTTGTCCCCAGAACTCACAGGGTCAGAAAAACACGACATCCAGGCAGCCAGCAGAGTACTGAGGGATGGGTTTGCTCGCACAACTCTGAGCAGTGCATGAGTTCACGTGTAGCACCTTGAAGCAGAGGCTGGTTTAGGGTGGTCTGAGGGTCTAGGACACTGAAATACCTTCCAGCCCAAAATAGTTTGAATTAGTTGATCTGCATGGCATGCTGCCAGCCCTCAAGGAGAGCTGGGGAAGCCTGGGTACTGGTCAGCAGGCTGGCTGGGCGATAGGAAGTTATTAATAGCTGCTCTTCCATGGAAAGAATGAGTTTGGCTTAGCTGTGATGCAGAGCTGCTTGCTGGAACAGCAGCAAATGCTGCAAGTCTTGCTTAGTAACACTTGAATGAGCAGGTTATGCCCTAGGGAAAGCTTTGAGCCTTGTGGCCTGCGGTCTCCTGGTATTGGTCAGGCTGTATGGGTGGGGGGTCAGAAGAAAAGAGGCTGTCAGCTCTTGGTCAGCCTCAGGGTGTGGTGGGTGTTTCTTCTGTATCTCAGCAAGTTTAGATTCCTTCAAGTTGCCTTATGCTCCAGTAAGTGTCAGCTCTCTGGCTCTGAAGCAACTTAAGGACAGAGAAGTAAGAAGGATGTTTTTCCACGTGTTAAAATTTTAGTAAAGGAAGATTATCTAAAAAACTAAACCCAAACATGGCCAGTGTGGAACAAAGGGTAGAGGAGATTTGGAGAAATAAGCAAATAATAAAAAAAAATCCCCTCTCAAGTGGCCATGAGGAACTCCTTATGGAGGGTTTAGCTGGAACAAAGGTTACAGCAAAGCACACGAGTTTAATAGATGAGCTTTTCCAAGAGTCATGCATATGCAGTGTGAATGTGTGTTTCTTCTATACATTTACTAAATATATGAATAAAACATCATTAAACAGTATTAAAATTGAACACCCTTCGAGGTCTGGAAAAGCCACCCTTTCTCACCTGACATGGGGTCCAGTTTTCAAGTTACTTTGGACATGGTTTGTGTACGACATCACTTGAAGTGTGATGCAGAAAATGCCATAAGCTCTCTGTACAGATAAAAATCCACCTCTGAACGTGTGGCCATGACAGCCTCTTGCCCAGCTCTGGGGCAGCTGGAGTCAGGTGAGGTCTCAGGTGTGCAGTAGCTGTAGCACACCCTGGTCTTCGAGGCCCAGCTCCCGTTGGAAGAAAAGGAGGTGACAGCATTTCACAGATGGTGCTTGGTGGGTGTCTTGGTCATAAACTCTACCAACAGGTCTGCTCCTTTAAATGGCTCTTGGGCAAACTATTTTTGTTTGGTAAGGTGAAGGCTAGGAAAATAGTGGTACCTCTTCAGACTGAGGCTTGTATTTCTCATTGTATCCTCCAGTTAGTTCCCTTTGGGACCAGCTCCCACTTGCAGGGAACTAATGTGAGACTCTGGCCTAATGCACAGAGGTCTCCAAGCCAAGCCCTGTTTCTGTGGGACTCACATAATACACCCATTGTAACAACTGGTGCTCCTTAAGGGAGTTGCTGTCTACCAGAATAACTCTGTGGATCAAGTTTTGGCCTCTCCCTCATCTTAAAGTTCACACTTCTGATTGTCCTGCTTAGAAAGAGGGTTGCCAACAGAGGAGGGGCAATGAACAAGAGCTCATGGAATATCCATTTCTTATTATTAAAAATAGTTCTTGTGAACTGGCTCTTGTAGAGAAAAAAATCTATTTCTTTGGTGCTCGTTGCTGATCCATGTTCTTGTCTGTTTGATTTCCGCCCTGGAAAACAGGTGGAGAGATGCTATAAGTAGCAAGAAGTCTAATGCATGCAGTGAGTTCCTCACAGACTCTAAATTACAGTTTTCCTTCCTGTGCCACAACCTCAGGTCCTTGACCTGCAACTGCAGCATATTTTCTGTGACTAACAGCTGTAATTCCCTAATTGTCATGCTCTGTTCTCCTGCTGTGCTGTAGATTTTGTTACCAAGGAAGCAAACCAAGTTTCCTCATACTTATCCTTGCTCTGTATCCTTCCAACTGTTTTAAATCCACCATTTGATGCAGCCCATAAAGACAAATGACTATCTCTTGTTTCAAAAAGTCTCCAGAACATATTACATATCTACAGGCTGAGGAGGAAGAGGGCAAAATAAGGCTTTCTGACCTCCTCTCTTGTAGTGAAGGCAGCTGGTCCAAAGCTATTCCTGGGTTATAAAATGTACCTTTATTAGCCGTAACCATCCTGTGTGGAGTGCTGGACTAACAGTAGTCTCAGACAGTGGGCCCAAGGAAATGGTGCTTCTGTAAAGTGACTGCTGAACCTTCTATAGAACCCTAGAAATGGAAGGTGTGCATTGAACACAACTGGCATGCAGGCCTCAGTGGGTGAGGGTGGCTGACATAGTAATGGGGCCCTCTCCATTTCTGAGCTTGGGGACAAATGATTGTGTGCCAGATAGAAATGGGACTAAACCCATGCAAACCTGGATGATGAGAGCAATGCAGCCAGACTGTGCTGTGACAGGTAAGCAGCTGATACCACAGAAACGTGATGAGCAGCTGGAAAATCTAGTTTCTACAAAAAGCACAACTAAATGTTAATCTGTGAAGTACCCCAGTGTACTCTGGTCTACTGCATGCACCGGAGACTTTATGGGCTGAGGCTCAGCATCCTCCCAAAGGGTGCTCAAAGGTAAGTCTGATGCTCTAGACAATTGCCAGTTTGGCCTTGATCAAACGAGGTTGTGTCCCAGACACATGTGTAAAGCCCCCGTTGCACTTGGGGGGGGGGGGGGGGGTGTCAGTGATAAACAGGCTGCTCGCCACTGGCCTGGCTGCCAGTAATTCATATTTCATGTCTCGCTCCAGAAATACCATCCAAGTTGCAACATGAATGATGTCTCCAGGGTCACAGGATAAAAATTACTGACTCCAAGGGGATTTGCTGCTTGGCTTTTAAGCTAAGGTGGAGGAGACTACTCCTTCCTCTGGCTCACTGGAGCCCCACAGCTGGGGCTAGAAAACATGACACCCAAGGTGGGGGTAATAAAGGAAATTATCTGTTTGGCCTCCATCAGAGGAGAAGGAAAGATGACCTGCAGCTGCCAAAGAAAAGGAGTTAAGTTTAGACCATACAGCAGAACTTCCTAGAAGTAAGATTGCCCAGCATTGCTTTAGCCACAGACTTCACCCGAGGCTTTATAGCCTGCGGTATATAGCTGGTGAGCACGGGTCAGGGGTGGACGCACTCAAACCTATGAAACTATCTGCACTACAGACTAACGGTGGAAGAGCTACATGCCCTCCCAAGGTGCTTTGTTCAGTTTCTGCAACTCTGGTCTTGCGTGTAAGTGTTTAAATGTTAAGTATTGTACACTTGCCAGAATATGGGGCAACGTTTTTTGTAACGTGGAATCTTGGTTTTAAGCTGCACTAAATACAAGGCAATAAAGTCAAACTTTTGTATTTCATAGAAATTCAGGTTATGGTGGTAGCTCAGCAAATGTTTTGATTTTGTGGCACCATGATGCTATAATATGCTGTGCTGGAGTGTAACAGTGCCTAGCCCATGCTAGCATGGGAAGTGCTGGGGCCTGGGCTGTGGGCCCCGAGTTGGAATTGACCTATGGATGAGTCACAACCCAGCAGAGTGTTTTGTTCCCCAAGTGGTTTCAGACCCCAGAGACAGAACCTGGCCCACCTGTGTGAGGCCCCAGCTGCCCCCAGGTGATTGTGGTTGGGGCAGTGGGTGAGGCTAGAGATATATCAACCAGGAACTGATCAGTTTGTGAGAAGTAACAAGGAGGTGATCAGTTTGAAGAGAGTTCCTGCTGGAGGCAGCTTGCTGAGCACTCTCTCTCTCTCAGTGATGTGTTCCCCTTTGGCTGAGTCCAGCTGGAGAAGAGCAAACAGATAAAAGCATAAAAGATGGAAAGATGAAGGTATGCTGAGGGGATGTTGCTGAGTTTGGTGTTGGGCTGAGGAAGAAGAGAGCTAGCAGCACAGCATGCAAAAGCTGAATGAAATGTAAAGGGTTTTTTTGTGTGTGAGAACTGTAGAAAACCCACTTTGTTTGCAGCTCTTCTGTATGAATGCAGTTTCATGTTGATCGTGGCAAATGTTGGAAGAAGAGGGCCCCTTGCGTGAGCTCTGTGTGACACAGGAATGTAACTAACATGGAAGAAAACTTCTTGGTCTCAGTGTCTATGGTATAATCTGTCCGTGCCTCTATCTTAGAAGAAGAGATGTTGACTAAGGGTACCAGGAGCTCATGGCTTTGACAGCTGCCACAGTTGTACTAGTGTGGTGCTGTATAGCTTTATGTAAGGCAGACCTTATTGTTTGATGTTGTTTGTAACTGGTTTGGGTTTCTCTGTCTGCTTGCTGAGTGTGCCTGGGCACACCTGTGAGGCTTCCTGGGATGGCCAGCAGGCTGCAGCAGGTTTTCTGAGTTGCAGGATAAGGAAAATCACCAGCACGTGTTACCTGTCACATATTGTGTGACGTTTCACCAGCAAGGTGTGCAGGTCCCTGTCACTCCCACCAGCACTTGTACTCGCTCGCAATGGCATCAGAATCCCTTCTAAACCAGGCATTGAGTATGTAATTTAAAACTTTTTTCAGTTATAACAAAGGAGCCAAGATGTCTTTTCCTTTCAACATGGCCTGGGAGAAACGAGCTTGGATCACTCTACTGCTAATAGTCATTAAGTTGGTAACAGGGCCTCGGAGGGGTATATATTGGAGGTGGTCTCATGCACTGAAGCTCTGTACTCCTTATGTGGCAAGCTGGAGGTGTTCACTGTGTCTAATGGTTCAATGGTGCCATAAATGCTACAGGTGACGTTGTCTCCCCCCACACTGAGCTCTCACAGACACGTGCTGCTGGTGGCCTCAAGCTGTGCGTGAGCAACTGCTGGTGTACGGCAGAGAGCAGAGTGGCTCTCAGATGCTGAAGGACTCTGGAGGGGAGTGCACGCACCTGGCTCGACTCAAATAAATAATTTAATCCCCCTATTCCCCCCCCCCCCCCCAACCAAGGGGGCATCTGCCTTACGGGACAATAAGTGAGTAACCACCTGAGTGGTCCCGGTAAGTAATATGGTGATGGTGTCCTGCAGCCTGGGCTGGGAGCAGCCCATGGGTGCTTGGCTGTGTACAGCTCTTGATGGCAAAGACAATTGGTTGTGTCCTGATCTCCTCAGACCCAGTGTGGCCGTGCTCAGGCCTGCACCCTAACACAGAACATGCAGCAGTTTAACAGCGTTGGCTGCTTTGGGTTTGTAAAGTGCAGGTGTCCACCACAGCAATCCTGGTGCTTCACCCTATCCAGGCTCGATAAAAATACGGACCTTGCTCCAGGCCAGGTTTGTTAACGCTGCTGGGAGAGGAAAGCTGGATGTACAGTGCTCTGTACATGGGTGTGCCACAGGGAGCAGGAGGATGGGGAGTGACTAGAGGCTGCATCAAGGCTGCACTTGGCAGCCAGGAGCCCTGTCCTGCAGCCTTCCTGCTGAGGGACACTCACCGCTGACCCACTCAGGCTGTGGCACTGGCTGGTTGGGTCACACAGGGACACAAGATGACACACGTCTGAGCAGTGGCTGTGCCACCACATGCACAGACCGAGTTGTTGGGGGCTGCCTCTAACCTGCTGCTGCAGAGGTAAGGTTAGCTGGGATGGTGGAGAGCGTGTCTAGTTCACTGAAATGGGGAGATACTAACATGTTATCAATGTACGTTGGTGACCACATGACTTAGATGAAGAGCTTTGCTTGGGGGAAGAGTACTCATCTAATAGAAGGAAGCTTTGGTCAGAGAGCAGTGACTGAAGTCAGCCAAGCTGAAGCCCAGGCTGCAGGGGGATGGCTGCTGTACCATCATGGTAAGGTATAAAAATCCTACAGGTTTTGTTGGGACAGATAGAGGGTGTCTGCAATGTGTGAACATGTCATGAAAGAAAGTATCAGATGGGAGTAATGGCTCCAATAATAATAAAGTAAACATGCCTGAAAAAAATGATCTACTGTGGTGATGTTGCAAGACTTTATTAGCTTGAGTTAGGGAACAGCATCTTCCTCACACAGTCAGTAGCCATGGGCGGGGACCTGACAACGATGGAGGGGTGGGGGAGGTGTGACACAATGACAACAACAAGGGGAAGGGGGGACAGCGTGTGACAGGAGACGTGTGTGGGTTGTAGGGGTGTGTGTGGCATGAGTGCTCTGCGTGTGTATGGGGGGTAAGCGTGCAGTGGGCACATGTTCAGGGGACTGGTGTGTGGTTTGTGAGTAGTGTGTATGTTGGTACATGCATGTGGAGTGTCGTGTGGTGTGTCATGTATGTGCAGTGTGGTATACAACATGCATTTGTGTGTGATGGCTGCAAGCACAGGTGTGCTGTCATGGGTGTGTGATGCATGTGCAGCATCACGTGCTGTTGTGTGTGGTGCATCACGTGTGCACCCTAACAGGTGGGGGTGTTCCAGGGGTGTGGTCACACATGGTGTCATGCATGTGGGGTTCGACACTTGTACAGCATTGTACCTGTGGGGTGTAATGTGCATGACATGTTTTGTGGTGTCACCTGTGTACTATGTCACAGGTGGGGCAAGCATGGGGGTGCACATGTGCAGCACAGATGTAGTGTGTCCTGATGTGCAGCACATGTGGCGTTGCATGTGTGCAGCAGATGTGCAGCGTAAGTGCAGTGCTTGTGTCATGTGGTGCAAGTGTGCAATGCAGGTGGTTTGTGTTGTGTGACACACACAAGTGTTACGTGTACTCGCAAGCGTGTTGTGCAAGTACGTGTGTGCTGTGCAGCACATGGGTGCGCAGTGTGGGACATGACTCACCTGTGCTGTGCAGGAGGGGCAGCACGCAGATCCTGTCTGCACCGTGTGTTATTGGTGGGGTGTGTGTCCAACTGCAGGACACGCCTGTTGTGGTTTCCACGGGCACAGAGGGTGAGTGCTGAGCACCAGTGGGCTGTGTCTGCAACGGGTGTTGTGTGTCTCAAGCATGGTGTGCACGTGGGGCATGCACGAGTGGTTGGTGTCTCACAGCGGCAGCACAGCACAAGGGGTTTGTGCAGCACATGAGGAAGGGCCCTGGGTGCCCCCACAGGCCCCACAGCTGCCCTCCTGCCTGCTCTGCCCCTCACTCCCTCCCTCCTGCCCAGCCCAGGCTGGCTGCAGCTGTCAGGGATGAAGTGCCCTGTTGGGGTGCCAGCCAGTCTGGCTGCTGTGCAACAGGAACCTACCCACAGCCCCACAAGCCTTCTCAAGGCTGGGAGGGTTTGTGTGTCCCGCTGTCCAGCCCCACTCTGTGTGTGGAAGCCCTGTCAGGAGGTGGTGGGGTGATGCTCCCTCTGCACACACCAGCAGGCTTCTGCTGCAGCAAGACCCAGTCCAGAGGGCAAAAGCGCAGGGAAGGCAGAACTGCTCCCAGGCAGCACCTCTGTCGCAGCAGGGGAGATGCTGAGGGTGCGGGAACCTGTCCAAGTGTGGTGGGGCAGAACTGCAGCTCCTGGGGATGAGCCACCTGCTCTTCGGCCTCGTGGCAGCACACCTCCTCTGGTTTTGCTATTTTAACTTAGCTGAAAGAAAACCATACATACCTCACGGCATGCTGAATGCTAGGAGTATTTTATTATTATTTTCAAAGCAGCTCCTTCACTTTGTTCCTAGTAATGTGTATTTAAAACACAGAATAATAAAAAATAAATATACACAATAATTAATCAGTTAAGGAGGGGCAAGGGGTGCTATTCCATTCCTACCTCACTCACTGAAGCAGCAAGACATGGTAACAACTTCCTTCAGAGGTCCTTCAGTGTTTCACCAGCCACCAGAAAAGGCAGGGGGATTTTGTGCAGAAGCCGTGGGCTCAGCCGCTACCTGGAACAACTGCCACCCACCAGAAAAGCTGCAGAGCTTTGTCCCAATGGCCACTGCATCTTCTGCACTGATTTAAAGCACCACGGCACCTTTTCAGCCAGGCAAGAAAGTCAGATTTTAATATATGCATGCACATAACTGTGTGTACATATATATATAAAAAACACAGAGAATCACATGTAAGCACATATATATTTATATGTATATACATATATGGGTAGACAGATGAAGATGGCCATGTGCTCAACTGAGACAGAGGCTTGGAGCACTGGGCTCAATCCTGTGCAACCCCAGCCCTGAGGACTAAGTTAAAGTCCCTGCTTCAGCCTGTGTGACAAATGGCACGAGTGCTCACACTAAGAGCCAGCAGCAGGTAAACTGCCACCAAGGGCCACTCGGAGACCTGTTTCCATCTCAGCTGCTGAAACTGTGGTCAGTGACATTTCAGAACCCCCATGTCACAGTTTTTAAACAGGGGAACAAAATGAGGCTGAGGAGCAGGAGGCAGCAGGAATGGGGAAAGCGGTACTTCCAGAGACACAACAGCTCCCGCTGGCAGACAAGAGGTTTCCAGCCCCTGCTCTGGGGCAAGAATTCCAGGTGCCAGGCTTCACCGCCTCTGGGGACATGGGAGATTGCTCGTGCTGTAGCCTGGGCCAATGGCTCTTCATGTGATTTGTCCCATCCCAATGTCTTCCCTCTCCTGACCCAGTCTCGGGTGCTCAGCTCCTGGCTGAGACATAAGCGCTAGGTCATAGAATCACAGAATGGTTTGGGTTGGAAGGGACCTCAAAGATCATCTAGTTCCAACCCCCCTGCCATGGGCAAGGACACCTCTCACTAGACCAGGTTGCTCAAAGACCTATGCAATCTTCTTGAACACATAACCAACACATGACCATCCCGCACTGCCCAGACAATCGTGTCTCCCCACAGGGGTACAGCGACTTGTCCCCAAAGCCAAGGCACCTGAGAAACCAGATGCAGATGGTGCGGAGCACGTGGCGAGTACGTGCATGCACAGCTACGCTTGCTAGCCTCTTTCTTGGAAGGGGAAGCATAGGGTAAGCTGCTCTGCAACATATGTTTTTTTCATGAGAGGGAAGCATTCAGAATTTACAAGACCATCCTATAGCTGTAACAGGAGCCTGTACTGTACGTGCTTCTTACAGCGCCTTGTTGCTCGGCCCATGTGATAGAGCCCTCGCTGTTATCTGCAGAAGACTTTGTCTCTCTGGGCATTTTCTGCACTGAGCTCTGCATTCCTCCCCCTTTTCCCAATCATCCTTCCCCAACAAAGGTTCTTTTTTCAGGAGAATTAAGGCGCAAATCGTCGTGTCTGTTCCAAGGGCAGAGTGTGTCAGTATTTACTCCGCGAGGAGCACTGGCATTCATGGGACGCCAACAGCTGGATCTGAGCATTTCCTTTAATTGAACAGGTTTGCAGCCTCTCTGTGCTGAAGCAATTCTCCACATCACACAAGCCTGCATACCAGAATAAAATGAAAATTTAAGAGCGCTGGCTAACAAGACCGAGAAGCTCATTGTTTAAACAAGAGGCCGATTGTCTGGGTAGGCGAGTGCCCCATTCCTCCAGCATTAAGCCCACACGAGGGACAGCAGCCTGATCCACAGCTTGCCGCCAGGTGGTACAGAAATTAATCTTCCACTTACCCGGGCTATTAGTTGTGGTATTCATAAAGGTTTGCAGCCCAACGAGGCAAGTGACTGAAATTTTCTCCTCGTCATGGAGGGTTGTGGCAACGTGGCGATATGAAATATCAGCCTCTGGGAGTGTCCCCTGTGGTGAGGAAAGCGTGGACGACACGCACCACGGGGGGACTGGGGGAATGGCCCCCAGCACCTTCTGGGCCAACACATGTGGCCCCAGGCTGTCAAACCACACAGCAAACACACTGGAGGACAGGGGATGAACTGGGGAAGCCCAGGCTCACCAATGACCTGATCTTAGTCTACTGTAATGTGCAGGGCTGAGCAAGTTTGGTGTTTCTGAGGTAAGAAACTAAATATTGGGCTTTTTCACCTTTTAGTGATACCAAAACTCCCATTTCTAGTCTGACAGGACCCCTGGGAGTGCTGGACACACCACACAGGGACCCTCACTAGGTCTTCCAAAAGGTCAGGAATATGCCTCAGATCTGCTTGCCAGGACATTTAACTCATTTTCTAACAGAGTGTTAGCAGAACGCAGAAGGAAAAGAAATCCAGTCCTTTATTAGACTGCAGCTCCATTAAAGCCCAAACAGGAAAGGGAAAATACTCAGTGGCAAGCAGGTGATCAAAACAGGGACAACACAGGCTGGCCCACATAAACATTTGGGAGGGTAAAGCTTCATGAGTGTTTAGCACAATTGCTTCCAGTTTCATCTGCTCCCATTTCACTGCATACCTAATTCATCACAAAGCACTGCCACACCTTTTCACAACACCAAGACACATATAGTTTGATGCAGATAACGTTTACAAATATTGCAACTGTTTTCCGCATTCTTCCCTAGTGTTTTCCCAGCACTCTCACCTGGCTATGCTTTTCTCAGTGCCCTCTCAATGACTTTCCTAGCCCCAGGAGTTGCTCAGGTGCCCCAGGAAGATGGCAGCCTCTTCATTTGCCCACGTGGTGACCAACCTACTTGCTAACAAATGGCAAGGTGCAGGGTCAGGGCCAGGCATGAGCCAGCCCCACACCACATGTCCATGTATGGCTCTGACTTGGTGCCCAGGTATGTCTCCAGGGCATCCCAGGTCATCCCCCATCCAGAGAAACGCTCTGCAAAACACACTTTGTCCCAAACAGTTACACCATGGTCTCCCTTTGCTCCACATACTCCTCCTGTCTGCATCCTCTCAGAGCAGCAATTTAACAGTTTATGCCCCATCTTCTTTCATGTCTCCTATCAAATTCCCACCTACACCAAATTTTTACTTTTCAAGCATTTAAACTCCCAGGTCCAAATTCTGCAAGATAACAGAAGAACTGCACAAATCTAAAGGCTTTGAGCAGATTTTTATGGATCCCATGAATAGCAGCAGAGCTAACGCAGAGCTTGGGCTTAGAGGAATTTGAATCCAAATTATTTTTGTTCCTCCTTTGGCTTGCTTTATAAAACATACAGCCAATAATTCCACAGCCTCTCTCAAACTCCTTGCTATAAATAACAATTTACCATTGAACAGAAATGTAAAGGGTCAGAGCTGTGCTTGGAGATTCACATATCACCCACAAAAGGAGCTTCCAAGTGAGCTGGACACAGGCTGAAAAGTAAAGTTCCCAAAATGGGAAACAATGGGAAGAATTGAACAAATGAAATGTTTAATCCCTTCTGGTCCCATATCTTTACTTAATCCAGTGTTAATGCCACCTGCAAGCACTGCCCCAGGATGAGTCACTAGACCCCAACACATCCAGACCCAGCCTCCAGCCTCAACCTGCAGGGCAGGGCAAAGAGCAGAAGCAGGTCTGCAGTCCCACCACAGACTAGCCTTTGGTAACTCGTTCTTGAATCAAAATCAGCAAACCAGTTCTGGGACCAGCTGGGGTGCTGGTACTGTGAGCTGCAAGGGTGGCTCTATTTAGCAAGACAGTGTACCCCGACCAACACTGGACATGATAAAGCATTCTCCTTTTCCTTGTCCAACTTTGACTAAAGTACAAGGATCCAAGAACTGAACCAACAGCCTCAGCTTTCCTGAGCTTCCATCTCAGCTCTAACCACTGCCTTAATACTACACAAGAGTTTAATTCAGTTTAGTAAAGCTGAAAAGCAACCCAGCTCTAAAGAGGAGCAGGTTCCTGCACACATCTCTCATCTTACCCACAATAAACATATGTTGGACTCCCCTGTGCTCACAGTCGCAGCCAACTCCAATTCTACTCATAAACAAAGCCACCACCAGCAGACCTAGCCACAATCACCATGGCTATTTCTGGCACACACTTAACAGAAATGCACATCTGCTAAAGCTGGCCTTTATCTTCTAGCTGCAAACATTAAGAGATCCACTAGTTATGTAGGCTCAGCCGCCTCTATTTTTCTGAAACAACCCTATTTCCCAACTCTGTTACTAATCTTAAAATCAACAACAGCCAACCAGACAAGAGGAGCAGCCTGTGCAGGGGACAGCTAATGCCTGCCCTCCAACTGCCTGGCCAACACTGGCACAAGGCAACAGACTCAGGACCAGCTTTCATCTAAATGAGCCAGAGAAACACTACCCTAAGCCCTGCCCCAGCAAATAGACATAGCCAATTGTCAATGATGTGCTTTGAAGGAGTAAGGCAGCATTTAGTGATTCCAACACCAGCTCTTGTTTGGGGAGGATCAGCCTTTTTGTGTCTCTCTTATCTAGGTCAAACAAGCTCTCCAGACCAAAGTTGAGGTAATGATCCTTGAGGTCCCAATCCTCGAGGACCCTTCCAACCTGGTATTCTATGATTCTATGAAACTTATTTCATCCCCACACAGCAACCACCAAAGTGCTGGTCTTTCAATTCCTCCTGGATGAAGACGTGGGAAATGTATTCAGCTCTGCTGTCCCTTCTCCTTGTGATTAATGGGAACTGTTAATAATGAGGGTTCTCTGTTTCTCAAATCAGATCTAAGCAAAGCTTGAACTCTAGACTTAACCTCAGCAAAAGCAATACCAAGCATCAACAATTACTGCTTCATAAGGTGAAGAAGGTATTACATCAAAATATGCCAGTGTTCACTCTAGAAGAATCAACATGACCAAACACACAAGTACACCTCCTTTTTGGCCCAAGGAGAGCTCTTATTCTAAATCTCAATCTAAAGCAAATTAAAGACTTATTTTGGAAAAAACTTTACTCACTCTTACCAGATGAAAACACAGAAAAAAACCCAGCAAAATGCTCCTTATAGCAACACACCTCAAACCATCTCTTTAAGATTAATTTGAATTGTTAACATTCACTCATTTGAATGGTAGTTACAAATCTCACAATACCACTGCTCAGAGTCCTAGTTTACAGTATGACTAGTGCAGGCTCCCAGTTTGGAATATCAGCCACCTTAAGCAGGTACCTATTCCCCCAGAGAAACCACCTCCTAATCACAGTCTTTAATTTTTTCCATCACTATTATAATAGCCACTGACCACCTAAGGTAGGATGACAGCTTCTTTGAAGTAACAGTCCCTAAACTGTCACCATTTGAGCAGGTACCAGTATTTATCTTGTAGAGCCTACTGAAGGCTGGGGCTGTAACATCACTACAATCTGTTTCTTCATGGAAAAGTTTGTTACCCATTTTGTTTAATACTAAAATTTACTTAAAAGTATCTTTGCATTTTACAAGCACTGAGAAGTTAAATAAGTTGTCTCTCTGTATATCAGAAATACATTACTAGTACCTGAAATTTTACACACAAGTCCATTGTCTGGTAAAGGAAAGTCACCTCAGCTACTTTAATTTTCTTGAAACACATACCTGGGTTGGATTTCCCACCAGTGATTTACTAATCTTTATACATAAAACCTGCTTTCTAGAAGCACTTTAAAATATTTGTACACCTCCACCTAGATTAGCCATGTACTACTCTATGCAGATGGAAATCAGGATGGGAGCATGTGCAATGGTTTACAGGAGTGACATTCTTTATGAAAAAAAATAAATTAGCCACTCATGGGCTTTGTGCAGTCATTGCCACTGAACACAACTGGGCAGAGGACTGGTTACTTTACACATGCAGCATTTTTAACACTGTGGTTAGAGCACAAGCCCATGACTGCTGCAGGCACCACAATCTCAGAGAAATAATTCAAGGCAAATTCTGCCCTTTTAGAAACCCCCTTCCACAATTGTGAAACTTTTGTGGCTTGCTGTTCTGCACAAAACCAGCACCATTTGGTGGGCACAGGTCAGCAACCTGGAGGTCCTAGCTGGACAAGCACCTCCCCTCTTGCACCCTGCTGTCGTCCACTGAGGGATGTTGTGATCCTTCTTTCTGATCTTACACAGCTCACACTTTACTTTGGCCCTATCTGCTAACACATGGTTCCAGTCTTGCAAATATGAGCTCCTGTCCACACACGCTTGGTCCACATGGGATGAGTTCAGCAAGAGCTCTTGACAGAGGACTACCCTGCTGCCACCCCAGCCAGAGCCTCCTCTTCTCCCTAAACCAATATTGAAAATGCAGCAGCGTCTCCCAAGCAAGCTCTCCTCTAGTGAGAACAAATCAGAAAAACTCCTCAAGCTGTCACTGTTACCTTTTTGATCAAAGGGAGAAAGGAACACTAGATGGCCCACAACCCAACAGCTACCCAAAGACATAAGCTGATCTGCCACAGATCCATTTAGGGGCTCCGCAACACATTGTGCAGGGACCCAGGGCATCAGGGCACCACGAGGTAAAGTCTGGGAGCAATGAGGAGCAGGTCCATCTACCTTAGCTCCCAACCCATAATGTGGGGCTTTGTCCTTGGGACAGGCATTCATGTGTCACGCTTACAGGCTGCAAGATGCTCAGCGACTTTGAGGATCGGGGATGTACAATGTAAACTTCTGCAGCTCTCCCTTCACTATCAGGGAAAAGTGGCCGGTTGAGGGCAGGATTCACCCAGGCCACTGGAGATATGTATGTCAGGAAAAGATGTGTTGCTATTTCTGTCCACTCACTATCAAAGAGGAGCAGCACCAGTGTGGGTATCTCTCCAGTGGTTTAGGGTCCATCTTCCCCCTTCCCCAGATGGAAAGCAGTACTTCAGTGGGACCTTTTAGCGCTACGAGAAGATAAATATCTATTAACATATCCCAGAAGTTGACTATCCCCAAGTACTAAGGCATTCGTGGAAGTGGGCACACATGGAACATTTACCATTGCTCATTCTTCATGTGAGAAAGAGGAAGTTCTTCATGGCCAGTATTGAGCATTTCTAGATTTGTCTCATTCAGTAGGGACTGCTGGGGTAAGGCAGAAGTAGGAGTCTTGGTTTTCTCATAACATAGATGTTTGAGTATACTAGAAGAGAAACCAAATTTGGCAGAGCCTGTTCAGTCCTGCAGGAAAGAGGAGTCAGGAAGCACAGAATAACTGACCCATCTGACATTCTGCCCAACAACACACACAATGCCTGTTCATGGGACTGTTACAAAGACAACTACTAAATGGAAATGTTTTGCCTGAAAGTGTAGAAGAGCTACAAAAGTCTCTGGAGAATCTGTGCTCATAGCTGCTTTGGGCTGTTTAAGGTACACTTTTCTAGAAAAGAATAACATTCATTTTTAGGACACTACAAATTATAATGAGAGAAATAGACAGGAATGAAATGCAATTTGGTTTTTTTTACAGACTAGAGATTTCTTCTTCCACTCATTCTCCATTGAAGAATATTCTTTATGTCCTTCATCAGTCTTGTACTTGGTTACAGATGGAAAATATTAGCTCTGGTTTACAAAACATGGCCCCGTTTCCTGTAACACGGCACAGGTTGGACAAATCTGTCATTTGAGTAGTGTGTCTATTCTGTGGCCAATTCTGTAATCTATGAGCAATGTAATCCTAAACAAGGAGTCTCGTGTTAGCAGCCAAGATTGGAAAATCCCTGTTTAGTGCCATTGCTGCCAGAACCGTCTCACTTGCCGAGGACAAACTCATTTTCAATCTGCAGTTTGGGAGCTGTTGCTTTTCTTTTTTAGCTCTTTTTTTAATAAATAAAACATACCTCACCTTCTAAGATGACACAAATACGCACTTGATTTTTAGAAGCGCAAAGCAGATTTAGGGAAAAGTTTAAGGTATATGAAAAAAATCACGCTGTCTATAAAACAGATTCTATTTTTTCATACAGTGTGAACAAATGTCACTTTGCAGATGTGAAGAGTTGTATTTCAGAGCAAACAGCACAAGATTGTCACATACAAATAAGAGAAGAACAGCAAGGGAGGAAAAAAAAAAGAGTATGATACAGTACAAGACACCTTTAAATGAGAACTCAACCTCCATTTTCAAGATGGATGAGGGACGTATAAATGAGGGCAATGAGGGTATGAGATGATCACAACTAAGATGGAAGCAAAACTTGAGAAATTTAATACATCCAGGTTGGTGGACACAGAAGTGAAAGAAAGGCAGAAGAAGCTACATTAAGTATTTATGACAAGTTTTTCAGGTCACAGATGTTTCCAGCTGATCAAAAAGAATAGAGTGTGAGAATATAGTGCCGATGCTTGAAAATAGAGCTCAGAGAAATTACTCCAAAGAATTAGATTTAAGTATTTAATGCTTTTGAAGAAATCTTGAAGGAAAGGAGAGAGAAGCTTGGTGAGACAAAGGCGAAAGTGAGTGTATAACACAGACCAACCTACCAAGTGTCGTGTGTACCCAACTAAATGGCTTTTTTCTTCTAGAAAACTTTTAGCAAAGAAAACTGATGCAAGAGATCTCTCATGTTTGGACATTAATAAACCATTTGACACAGTGACATAGGAGAAACATTACTCAAAAGAAGATTAAAGATTAGCTGAGAAATTATAAATTGCATGAGAAGTTGAGCCAAGACAAAATGGAAATGAGTGCTTTTAAGAAGTGAAGTATCAAGTTGGAGAAAAATTACTAGCAGAAATCATCCAGAACAGCTATTGGACAGATCTTTAAGTATTTTCATTCACTATCTTGAGACAAAGATACAAAATTTTTCAATTAAATAAGCTGAAAACCATTGGCAGCAGAAAGGAATTTGTGGGCTGCCGTATACGATGAACTGCCTAAACTTTAGAAAAAAATGTGAACAAGGGTGAACTTTCCATAGTGTAAACACAACATTAAATGCATGAGACTAATTGCAAGGGTTTGTTTTTATAATTTGATCGCTCATTGAAAGCTGCAAAGACCTGAGAAGCATTTGTGTGCCTGAGCTGGTCCTGCAATAACTATCAGCATCAACAGGATGTGCTCATGAAAGCAGCAAAAGTGATCTTACATTGTGTCACTAGAGGAGTCCTCAGCAGGCATGGGGAAGCATTCATGCAGCTATGCAAGTGTCAACAGCATCTCCTTCAGTGTATTTGATATGATCTTTATTCTTTGCCCTCTATGTTCTCCTTCTGAACTTTCCTACGTGAAGAGCTTCTTTCTGTTTTAAGAAAGTTGGGATGGGAGGTTGTGCGGGTTTTGTTGTGGTTGGTTGTTAGTGAAATATTACTAATGTTAATTTTTCTTGCCTTTTTCACTCCTTGCAGAAATTTGCATTTCTACCCATTACAGCATCTCACACTTTGCCAGCCTACTGAGCTCAGTGGGTTGATGACTCGTCTTAGGAGGCGGGCGATCAAACAGGAGGAGAAGGTTGCACTGTCAGAGCAATCAATGTCTGGCGCGATTTCTCATTGAGAGATGTATGAACAAGACTCAAGTCTCTAAGCTTGGTAAGGTCAGGAGAAGGACTGCCCCATGTTTCCCAGGACAGAGCACTGTACAGGACAGGAATCCTGATTTTCCATATGTTACTGACGTGGCATTCTCTGAGGATTGTAGTCCAGGAGCAATTATCAACGTCTGTTCAGCAGGTCTGTACTTTGCTACCTACCTTTAAATGAAGGGTCACCCTTGTCCTGCCCAATTTGATAATGCAACACACAGAAAAAAGTTCTGATTTAATTCCTCAAGCTGCCTCAGCTCCTGGCATTTCTATCTCTTATCCAACATGCTTAAATACACTGAAGAAATCCCTTTCAGCCAAAGCACACTGCAGGTGCTGAACTCAGCTGTGTGATCACCCAGCACCTCTCTGCACGTCACCTTTCATCTCTATCATGGCATAGCCTGGTCCAGATCAGCTCCTGCTGGGAAACACCAGTCCTGAAAGCTGGTGTGTGGGAGATGGGTATGGGAACCTTGGGGAAATTTCCCTTGCCTCCTAAAGAGCTTCTCTCATCCCATGGATCCTCTCTAGCAGAGTGCAGGAGCTAATAATATCCCTCTGCTTCTGTTATATAGCATCTCCTCCTCTTTATTTTAACATTTACTGGTGCATTACCAGCTGCTCCTTTGCCTCTGCCACATGACCGAGTCTCAAATGAAGCCATAAATCAGCTTATGGTGAAATTGGTGCTTTCTCTCCTTCTGAAGGACTAGAATTTTAAATAGAGCTCCTAAGCATACTTTAAGATTTTACTATTTTAGTTAACATTAAAAAGATTTTTAAGAGATGAGACAAATCCAGCTTTCCTTGGAGAAGGCATGTGCTGAGATTTCCTCAAGGAAGTCACAACCACTGATTTGGCATGAGAGGGACAAAGCCACAGATCCTGACCAGGGATGCCCTGGGGACCGTAGCCCCAGCCTCAACAGGCAGAACCCTTCCCTGGTGCTGCTGCACTCTTGAAGACATGGTTGTTGGGGAGCTGGCGCTAAAGAGTAGGATAGGCACAGGTGTACTGGGATCAAAACCCTGAGTCAAGTCCTCCATGTATCTCACCCTGACACTGCCCCATATCTCAATTTCCCACCCTTTGTGGGTTTTTTTTTGTTAGAGACAAAAATGAGCACAGCTCACAGATATGGGAACCAACCTCCCGTGTCCAGCGCAGCCCTGTCTGACCACAGACACCAGAGCCAAGAAGCCTCCGTATGAGAAAACGTCAAGGAAACGAGGAATTTCCAAACAACTCTTTTGTGATCTGCTGTATGTTTTTCTTTCAATAGCTATTTCTAATACAACACACTAAGTATCAATATAGGTATTCATTGTTTCCTAATGTAAGTGCACATTAAAACTGAACAAAGCACATGATTACGAATATATGATTTATTCTTATCAAATGAAAAATAGCTGTTCTCTTAATATTTAAAATGATTTGTCTAGAGAGTTTCCTGAAATATTTTCTCAGCAACAGTGACTAGATTTCAAAAATTAGATTGAAATAATGAATGAGTAAAGGGAAAAGAAACAGAGCTCAACTTTTATTTTTTAATTCAACAACTAATTTTGAACAACTGAAATTTAAGCCGCTTGCGTTCATCTAGGAAATACTAACAGGAGTAACTATTTGCTCTCTACTAGCTCTTCATCTTTAGTTTCACATGAATGATAATCCAGGCTGCTTTTGCCTTAGGAGCTGAGGCTTATGTTTCCCACTGACCTTCTACAGAGGCTTCCAAAAATAGGGAACCAGGAGAGGGGTGGCATCAAGCGTCCATGGTGCACAGGCAGCTCTTCCTGCTTTGCACCAGGGATGCAAAGGATTTCACCTTTCATTTTCTTAAATGCTATTTCACCCTTTCTCTACAAAGATGACCAGGAAAACACAAGCTAATAAAAGTCAAACGCTTTTTTTTCCCCCTCTGTCAAACAACTCGTCTCCTTTTTTCTTCCAAAGAAATAATTTTAATATACCTCCACAAACACTCAGGAATGACATTTGGAGCTGCCAACTGAAAGATCTTTCTAAGTATTCATTTTCTCAGGGTACACATATAATTTTTTAAATGTAACAACTAAAATCTGATGACATTCATGGGATATGGAAGTATAAAAGTGAACGACTGATATGTTGCAGCCTTTCCCACCACCCTCTTTAAAGAAATAGTGAACATCTATGCAGCAAGGACAGGAAAAATGAACTAATATTTGATATAAAAACTTGTGTGGTATTCCCGCTTCTACAGTTCCTTTCAGCCAGGAGATAAGTAGGAATACGGACAAGCTGCTAATTTTTAAGATGACTTTTAACCCCGTACTGCTTTTGGTGCCCGCTGAAAGACCAAATGACACTGGACCTTTGTTCTGTTCTGCTTTTAAAAAGCAAAATCACACAACTCCCTGTTACCATTCCTGAAAACCAAAAGCCTTTCACAAGGAATACTACAATAAATTCAGCTTCGCAAGTGACACTTGCTCACAGTTATTTTGTATTTAATTTCAGGAATGAAAAGATGTGTCAGAAAGTCTTTGACAGTATATTTTCCATTTATCACACATTCTGCTTTACCACATTTGTTTTCATTCCTGCAATGTGCTTTTTGCTAAGGCACGATAGACTTCTTTTCAGGAGGAAATATTAATTGTTTTAATTGTTTGGAATTTCATACCCCATGCAGGTGTGAAAGGCTCCAGTGACTATTTCACCAAGTGGTGTACATTTCAGTGGTAAAACACCACTAATTATCAAGGCATAAATTATACTTTTCCTCTATTCCTTAAAAACCCCCAAAGAGTCCTGCAGGGGTTTTATGTAGCACTGCCATTTCTGACATTTTATAGGACAAGTTTCCTATTTTTATTTCCACAAAGAAAACTTCACAAGCAATTTCATTCAGATACCAGCTTCTTTAAGACATTTTCAGATTATAGACCCATTCCAGACAATAAAATAACAGTTTTCCTATCATTTATGGAAATTATTTCTCAACTACTTCTATCAAACTTATGTGTTCTACCTTCCAATCTACAAGTTTTCTCCCAAAAAGAGTATGTGCTAAATATCATGAGGTGTTGAATAGACACAAGGCAAACCATACCAGCTGGGTACACAACAGGGGCTGCCACCAGGAAGAAATGACAGCATTGCAAAGGTGGCAAGACACGGCTGAATCTTTGCTAATTCATTTATAAGCAGATGCATAGATTTATATCATAGATATATTTGTATTGAAATCACTACATCCATTTCAAGATAATGTGAGTATCTTACCTAGTGTTTATTACAATTTTACAGAAAACTGCTGTTTTTCTAAGAAAAAATAATCAAAGGCTGTTTTGGTTGAAATTATTTTTAAAATATTCTGGCAAAACAATTTTCTGCATTTGCCTGGGATGTGCTGGATGTTGGGGTTGTACTGAACATTGCGGTTGTACCAATTGCAATCTGTTTTCCAGATGTGGAAAGTATTGGTACCAAGAAGTTGCATATAAGCACCAGTGAGTGCAAAGGTGATGAAAAAAGCATCATTTGAAAATTAAAACTAACAGCAAATTTTGTTAAATTAATTTTCTGTCTAAAATAAATCTGAACATACAATATCAGGGCATGCAAAAATACAGCTTCAGAATAACCTTAATCCAAGTAGAGGCTGAGACTCCCAGGGCATTTCTGTGTGAAAAGTCACTGACAGTGTGCAAGGGGCAACTTCACATCTACACTATCTCCACAAGTTGGTGAAGTACTTGGCCTTGGTACCATGAAGACAACAGAGCTTGATTAAAAAATAGTCTAACAGGCAGCATCTCACAAAGAATGTAGTCTATATGTAGCCAAGAAATTATGCATTTTGTCATTTTTATATATAAGCAGCTTCCCAAAAGCAAAGCACCCTGACCACCCCGTTTCCTCACAGGCTGCAGGGGCACCTCCCATCACATGCTGCACAGCTCCTGTGACAGTGTTCAATAAGAGGATGCTCTTCAAGTAAAAAAGCGCAAACAACAAGCTGCCATTTTGTTAGTGGTACTGGTACCACCTAATAGGAATCAATGAAGGTCTTCCCTAAAAACATTGTATAGTTTTAATTATGCATGTAGAGTCAGAGGTGCAGCTCCTGCCTACCCACTAGGAATGATTCTGTCAACTTAAGTCACCTTGTCAATCCCCCAAGATCAGTGCAATAAGCTTAGTTTTCACGACTGTCTTATGCTTTCACAGAATTTCACCACCTTACATCTTCCTATGAGTTAAAAATAATGTCACTACTGTTTTTATAACAAAATGCCACTCCTTTTGCATAAATAAGCGCAGCACATAAGAAAACCCTGCAACAACAGTCCTGGTCCAGACCAGGTCTAAAGTTCTCATCTCTTTTTCTTCCAGGTGTCCTCAAACCCTTCACCCAACCACCACACCGGGCCAAAACCTGCCCTGTGCCATCAGCCACGTATCCAGCACATTGGTCCTGGGGCAGGGGGACCTCGCAAGCTGCAAACCATCACGAGCTGTCAACAGCCTAAGCAAATCTCACAGACATCTGTGGCTTATCAAGCCAGCAGCATTTTTCCAACATTAATCTCCGCTAGGCCTGCCTCAGCTTTCATTTCAAAAGACTTGGCATGGTATCTTAAAAAAAAAAAAAAAAGAAATTAAAAAAATTGCTCGATTTCTTCAGATGCAGCTGGTTGGGAGAACCCCCTTTGAAATCTGAGCACGTCGCAGAGATGTCGACATGCTCATTGCAGGCAGCTTGCAGCACAGGGGACAGCACTAATGACTGCAAAAGGCTTTTAGATGCTGCCCTTGGGCAAGCCCTCCCCTTCCTTTGGGGGAGTTTGGGGACGGCTTTAAGTAGTAGTTGTGTTGGGGGGCTCATCTGGATACAGTGCACTCGTGTTGAACACCCTCCTCCAGCCATCAGTTCTCCTAGCAAGTCTCAAAGACCAGCTGGGAGATTTGTAGCACCCTCCCACTGGTCACTAGTGATGTTGTTGCACACGTTCTCCAGTACTGGTATTGAGGATGGTGGCCAAAGATAACAGCCTTCACTGCTGACGTGTTGAAAGCCCAGGAAACTGCTTCATCACGCTGCAGGTGTCCAGCTTAGACCCTCCACCCCACTGGTCACCTCTTCTCCCACAGCCCTGCCCACAACATAGTCCTCAGCCTGTGGGCTATGTCCTGATGCTCAGGGACATCCCAGCCTCTGCAAACAGGCTCCTGAGGGCACATCTCCTCCTCATTGCCCTGGAGATGCTCCTGTCACCATTACATGTCAGCTCACGTTACAGCACATTTTAAAAGGCAAAACCCCTCCACTGCACCACTCCTGCTAGACATTCATCTTTTGTCAACAGAGATTAATTACCAGATGTTAAACTCCTGTTAGGACCAGACAGCACCAGCCTGACCACTTGCCTAGTAAAGCCCATAGACTCTTCTCAGAGCTTCACGAAACAATCTGTGTTAGACCCAAAGCATCTCTTTATGGAGAGCAACTAGGTCTTACTTTTTTCTTGACTTTTTAAAAATAATAACCTGAAGGATCTCTTATGACCTTTTCATAAAAATCTTACAGCATGAGCTACCATAACATCCATTTTTAGTTAATATTTGCACAGCCAAGATTTATTAACACAACTTTATACACACAAAAGTCTAACTGCCAGTGTCTCAGTTTAGCTGCCACCTTCCAACGCCCCTACGGTGTGCAGGTGGGACAGGCAGCCTGACCTCCTTATGGGTCTAAAAGCACAGGAAGAAGGGGGTGTGTGCTCTACACACACAAAGAAAGGACTAATGGAGTTTATAGTTACTGCCTGTCTTCAGCTCCAGCTGTCTCAAAGAAGAGTGACATAAACCACGTAAGTTGGTTGTATCTCACGAGAGGATAACCATACGCTTTTATATCACATCTTTCTATCCAGAGCGTGCATGCCAGGAAAAGAGCAGAGTGGCATTTGCAACATTAAGTGCATGGTGCCCACCACCAAGCCGACTCCTCTCTGCCATGAGCATCTCAAACTGAGTTACCACCTCAGATGTCCTTCCCTCTAGAACAAAGTGATGATTTTAAAAGCAGAAAGCTTAACACAGTGCATGTTTTTAAAGGAAGTTGTGAACATCAAAGAACACAAAGTTTCACATTTAATGGGAAGTGAAATGCAGTTCATAGGAAGACACTTGACAGCACTTAACAGATTTTTTGTTTGATACTTTTCACTTATGGTATCTCATCTTGACTTATTTCTTTATCTCAAGCACCGTTATTCCTAGTCTTTTGGCCTACTAGAGACTAGACTGCCATTTTTTCCTATGTCCCTACATGTCCAAGCATAGCAATCCATCTGTTGTTCACAAAGAACTGGATCTATTTCTTAAATAGCATTACCCACGCAAAAACGGGAAGTTGCTTGGCTTGCTCTTGTTGCAATAACATTTTGTACGTATAAATTATCTTATATATATAAAAGACATATTTGGGTGACGTGTTACCCAGATTTTATTTCATCAATTCCTCATGTAACTTGAGGATTTCAAACTGAAATGGTATTGACCGTTCAGGGTTTAAAGGCCTTCCCACTTAGCAGCTTCTGTCTCTCCCTGCTCAGGCCACTGCTCACTGGCTGAGCTAGGACCTTGTCAGCTCTCCTGGTGTTGGGTTTGCCTGCTACCAACTAAGCCATAGAAAAAATAAACATGATTCATTTACATCTCCTCTGTTCCCAAGTTTGGTTTTAGGACATGTTTAAGTAGCTCTGCATCTTGTTCATAACAGCTTTCCCACATAAATCTGCAGGGTTGTTCAGCTGTTAATCTCATGCTTCCTCCAGGATTCGAGTCAACCAGTAACAGTTTTGGTCTTAACACAAGCGATTGCTTTTGTAGCAGTAATTTACAGCACTCCTCACTATATCCAATAATGCTCTTCAACCCTAATGCACTCTCAGTACTCAGGAGTGCTTTATTGACATCATTGCTGTAAGTCTGATGTCACCAAACTACCATTCCCATCCAAAAACAATAGTTTCACATTTTCTTTAATTGTTCCAGGTCCCTCAAAGCCTCTTTGCTTATTCTTACCAGTCTCAAGTCTATAAATCTTCTGTCAGCTTTTACTCTTTGTGTCTCCTATGTTTCACATTTATTTTTACAAAAGCTTTTAATTAATTAAAAACAGCAAAGAAGAACAGTTTTGTTGTTAGTTGTTCCACCCCCTCACTCCCAAAAAAGAAAGGTTCTCTTTCCCCATATTATATCACAAGAGACCATGTATGCCCAACACCACCAGGAACAGTGTGGGTCAACTTCAAAGCAGGCTTCTATTGACACACTAATTCCCTATCACCTCAGAGATTTCACGTGCCAATTTCTTCAATAATTAGGCTCTGCTAGCAAAGAGGTGAAATTATTATTTTAATATTAGCCTTCCTTTTATCTTTGAAAAAGAGCATTTGTTTTGGCACTATCAAGACAAACCTTAATAAACTGACTGGCAAACAGTATGTTTAGCAATGAAAATGATACCCGAGCAGGGATTATAATGTAAGCAATGAGAGGGAATAGAGAGATTTAGGAAAGGATGTGATTTATAATGACTTTAAGGAGGATAAGCTTCTACATCTGTGATTGCTTGATTCTATAATATTTTAATTGATTATCAGAGCTAACAGGTTTATTTTTTCATGTGAATAAAAGCTGTTTTACTTTAGCCTTCGTTTGCATTTATTTTACAGCCTATATTAACATGGATATTTTTTCATAAATTTTGGCTCCATCGTGTTGTACTCATTCCATAGGCTTAGAAACCTAAATTAGCTTGGGCTGGGGGAGGGAGCGGGGAAAGCCTGTGGTTACACCTGTTACTCTGCACAGTAGTGGAGGGGGTTTGGGGGATTTTAGACCAAAAACAGTATCACTCTGCACTGACTCACCCTCCTTTTCTTTACTCTCTGCTGACAGGTCCCCCAGCAATTACTGCCCTCCCTTTCAGGCTGGTTTTCAGCCATGTTGACAAATTCACTGAAAACACCACCACAAAAAACAAATCAAAACCCACATTCTCCCTGCAATTCAGGGAGGCACCTGAAGTCATTCCATGTATGTTTTCTGCACCCTGCTGAAGGCAATAGGTTCTAAGCTGGTAACTCACCACGGAACGAGGTAGAGTTGGTTATTTATTTCTCTATATACAACTCAACCACCCAAAATTCAGGGAATACTTAAGGTGCTGGCAAGAATGGGCAGAAATGCCCAGTACCTCTCCAATTGGGCTGCTCTCATATGAGTGGTTATGACTTAAGTTTATGAAAAAGATGGGATTTGGAAATATTTTCATGGAAATTTTATTATTTATAGAACATATTGTTAATAAATATTTACAAACAGGGTGCAGGAGTGAGAGTACACCCTGAGCCGTACCTACTCCCCTTAGCCACTTGCACAGGATGGCCCGAAACGCCGATGTTGGAGCTGTACCTTTACAATATAAACACACACACCAAAGGGAGGCATCTGCACCTGCTTTTTATTCAGCACAGGTCAGGGTATCAGCAACATCTAAGACAGATGATTAACACACACCATCTGAATTGCACCCCAAAAAGCGTCTTTTTATTTCCACTGACTACAAGCTTAGATAGTTTACAGGTATCCAGTGTTAGGCAAGATGCTACATCCATCCTCTAAGTCAATTAACAAGCTCAGTAACTCACATTTTTTAAATTAAATAATCCAAAGTACATTTAGAATTAAGGACTTTTCCCAGCTGCACATTTCCCCGACTGCGTCATTACCCCATGAGATGAAGCAATGATGAGGAGCTGGATATGGCCAGAGGGTTGCTGAGTTCCAGCCTCTGCCTGGCAGATCAGCAACATGAATATTAGGCACCTGTTTCTGAGGCTTAGAAGAAATTTTTAGCTTTTGCACACTCCCTCAACCTCGTTCAGCATTTGAGGATGGAAGCAATGCATCAGTACAGTTATGGTTGAACTCAATGATCTTAAAGGTCTTTTCCAACGTAAATGATCCTATGATTCTACAGAGTTTTGAGGTTCCTGAAGGTACCAGTCAGGACATGATAAAACAAGTCCTGGGGCAGCCCATGGAACAGGGGCAGAAGTAGCCAAAAGCTCAATGGCTTTAAGTAAAAATACTAGAAATCATTTACATATTTTCTGCTACACAGCTAAAAACATCTCTGTCAGCAAAGGCTTTTAAATCTAAATGGCAGTGACATTTTGAAGACCTAACATTTTAGAGCTCTTATCTCCTTTTTCAAAAAATCAATTCTTCATAGCATTGCATTTGCATGAAAATCAGGTTCTTTTAAGTTATTCCTGTGCATTTCCTAGTTGTTTTTTCCAAACAAGACTTTTATTAATTTTTTTTATGCTGCTAAGAGTTTTCAGAAACTTTTCAGTGTAATTTCTCAGCAGACAGTCCTAGAAGCCAAGAATTTTAGGCAAAATCTACTTCACTTGATTCAAGTAGCTATGTGACAGTGGACTCATTTGGGAAAAAATAAAACAAAACAAAACAGAGTAAAATAAAAAGTTCTACATGTATATGCTAAATTTTTGCTGAGCAATGCAGATATCCTAAGTAAATAAGTAAAAAATAGGTTCTGATCAGGAAGGTTCTGATTTCCATGGTGAAAGCAAGCAAGCTTGTCATATTTAAGCCTACAAATTATTTCAGTGACATTTGTCAATATAGACCAGTCTTCACATCTGTTGGCAGTTAACAGAATAACTAAATACACTCTTAAAATTCAAGTCTAAATGACTGCTTACTTGTCTCTCGCATCTCACAACTCTTATTACGCAATTTCAAAGGAAAGCAAGTAAATCTTTGTGTTTAAAGACTGCAGCTAAACATGATTTACATACATGCAAAACATTTGCTTTTATTAGAACTGTTGGGGAAGAAAAAAACATCAGCCTTTAACTGGCCACTGCTTTGGATTTTTTTAAAAAAGTAAACAATAAATTAAAAAGAAGGCCACTCCTTAAAATGTTACACAGCTCAGAGCGAAATGTGTCCATCAGACGAGCAGGGATTTTGTGTGTTTCTCCTGTATGAGACACTTGCAGAGCACCTTGCTTCTGGCCCAAGGAAGACCTGTATGTTTAGCATGCTGCAGCGCCAGTTTTACCTTTCAACACTTGATGGAGCAGTTTCCCTGGATTTCCACTTTGCCTGGATCCCACTCCAGTCTACCTTCATGCTACCTCAACCCATCAGGAGTGTTTCCTACCAGCTTGCTCCCTTGGTGCTGTTAACACCAGCCCAGATTGAGAGCCGTGTGGAAAAGTGCCCTACCGAGGGTAACCTTAAGCAAACTCAGGAGCTTAACATTCAATTCATCCATATTATTAACTTTTAAAAATGCTGCATACCTCCTTTGTAGAGGCATTATAATATATTCTGACTTGGTGGGGGGAATATATTGAGCAAGGATTTGGAAAACAAGCCTTAGGGCTCTGTCTTGCAGAAAATAAACTGGATGGCAGACAGGCAGTGTCGGGTACAACCAGTATCCTCCAAAGGAGACTGAAGTTTGCTCTTGTCCCAGTATAAGAACAGACTTCAGCACAGGTTTCCCTACACATATTAACACTGTCAAAAATCTGGTTCTCTTTCACAGCCAACTTAATAGAAAAAAGAAAAAGAGTGAAATTCACATAGGCAGCTACAGAAATGGGCCACACTAATTGATTCCATCTCACCCACAGGAGACTTCACTTTTCTCATGAAATAAGGTCTCCATTTTATTAAAGATATACAGTTACAAGCTAACATAGAAATAAGGATACAGGATGTTGTTCTGAAGGCTTAAAAAAAATCCTCTGTAATCAATATACTGGCAAATTACAACTTTAGCAGCAGCAGTTTGGCATCTGGCTTACTTCCTAATCCTTTAATCTTGTTTGCTACAACCAAGCCAATACTGCCAACAAATGCCATGCCATAAAAGGTGGGTATTCTCACATACTTTCCTATGCTTTGCATGATTAGAGCTTAAACCTACTCATCACAAACTTCCCGAATGATAATGAGATTTGGGCAAATAGTCAAGATTTCATGGAGACACTTGTGAGCTGCAGTCTTTGGCGGAGAAGCATCCCTTTAAGCACAGAAAGAATCAAAGTTCCTTCTTCCCCTTTCCGTTTGCAAATTTCAGCACCCTCACTTTGTGAGAAGTGATTCTTCTTCCATGTTTTTAATATACATCTTTGTACAGCCCCAATGGAAAGTGCTACCAGAGCTGATGCCATGGGTGACCCATGGCTTGCAACCAAACAGACCAAGAACTGGGGAGACTCACATAAAAGATTGCTGACTGCTTGTCTGGATCTATTTTAAAGAAAGCTGCTGTCAGTTTCTTGTAGTCTTGTGCTCCAAGGTATCTATTACATATTTTGGTTAAGAGAAAGACATCCTAGAAACAAGCTACTGTCAGTTCACACTTTGGGAGCTGAGTCAAAACTTCTTGTATTTCCACTGGAGTTGACATTCAAAAGGAAAACAAAGTCAGGGAGAAAAACAAAACAAACCAAACAAAAACTCCAACACCTCTGCTTTGATTAGATACAATTCCAAAAGACAAAAATGTACAGGAGCAGCAGAAGAGGAGGGAAGGGGAAAACAGGAGGAAGCAGCCCTAACATGGATGCAGAGCTGCTGAACTTTAAAGGCGGAGACACTTCCTCCTATCAATGTTTTAGCCTGACACCTCAGCCAAGCCCCTGAACAGCATAAATCACAGGAGCTTTGCTGCAGTTGCCTCTATTTATAACAGATGGGGACATGGCACTGCAGTCATGCAGAAGCTAAGAACTGGTTTGTACGTGTGCTGTTCCTACCAAGTTCACAGTCATGAAGGGGACAGAGGCAAACCTCATACACTATCATGATGTCAAACATCATTCCCTACTTCTTCTTAAACCACAGCAGCAAACTGTCCTGGTCAATCTGGAGAAAATGTATCACTTCTTCCTTTGCCTATTTCTCCAACAGTCCTGGCACCGCAGGCTTGCAAGGACACCTTCTAAACAATTTCTCTATCTGAATGAAGGTTAGAAATTACTTTCGCCCAGGAAGATAGATGGGTCTCCTCTTCATCTGACACATGGTGTGACTAAAACAACAGGAGCATTTGTCCTCCATCACTCCAGGGCTTGGCTGGGCACAATATGATTTACCCCACTTTTACTAAGCTGGAAAGCACCCTATAAGCTTGCTTAGCTTGTTTACTTTGTTATTCAGTTTAACAACAGACTAGTGAAGATTAAAGCAAACAAAACCAAGTTTCTTCCCCCACCACCCTCCAAACCCCATCAGGACAGCAACAAACTCAGACTCTTGAAACCACTTGGCTTAAAGGGCTGTGGTGAAACTAAAAGGCAAGGCCACAGTCTGGGAGCACACCCTGTCCCACTCCGCGGCAGGAGGGCACCAACACTCCCCACAGACTGTACACCCAAGCATCCTAAAATTCCTGCTGTCATAACCCAAACTGAATTGTTCCCAGCTTTACATTCTAGCTTTTTATGGTACTCCTCCTGTGTTGTTAATTGATTTCCCCTTTCCAAGCTGAAACAGCTTTCCCTCAGGAACAAAGTGGAAAATATGAAATCACAATGAAAGTTATATCTGGAAACTTCGCATTAGATGAGCTGAAACTTTGTTATGGGAAATATGCTGTTTCTGTTCAGCAACAACCTTGGCAGAGTAATTTTTTTTTTCTCAGAAATCAAGTCCCACATTGCTATGTGACAGAAGTAAATAATGACTCATTAAATGATCCTAAGAAGAAAAACTGAAGGCTTGCTCCTCTCAAAGGTATTTGAACTGGGAAATTTGATAATGTCACCAACCACAGCAGCAAACATTACTTGAAGATTTTGTCTCTTCACTGAGCCAGCCAGCAGCATGCTGAAACCACTGCTCCACGAGGTTGTGCAGTCACCTTCACAACAAAGCTTTGTTGTTCCATCCTCAGAAAGATCAACACAGAAAAAGTCATATGTTAGACTGTGAAGAATCATACAGCAGCAGTGCCACAGCTGGTTTTCTCAGTGCCAGGAACACTGCTCTTAAGAGACCAATGCTCTCACTGGAAGGCTTATTTTGATTCTACTTGAGTTTGACTAAATACTCTAAAAACAATTCCTTTAACACCCATTACCTTAGTACTTACAGCTCTTACACCAAACTAAAAACTCATGTAAGAGTCTCAATGGACAAGAGGTAGATTCATTTAACAAAAACAGAAAAGCAGGATGCAGAAGGTGTGATATGGAAAGTCTATGTGAAATGTAAGATACTACACAGCAAATGCACCACGGAGCAGGGATTTGATGCCAACTGCAAAGGCATATTTAAAATTAAATAAATTATTCTTCCCCTCCGTTTCATAGCAGTTAAGGCACCAGCACTGGTTAAGCAGGAAATTTGTTTACCTCATCCATAGTAAGTTGTCTTGGCTGGGGTTTTGGTGGGAAAGTGGGGAGAATGGCCTTTCATTTGCAACCACCACTTGGATGCAGTGAGGTCACTGCAGTAATATTCTTCTTAACAACCTCTACAGGAATGGTGCCCCGACCTCCGATAGAGACTACAGTAACAAAAAGTTGTACATATCAGATTAAAAACTAGAAAAGTTTTATTTAAAAACAAATTAAACCCTTTTATGCATTTCTGCAGTTAAAATTTGTGGTATATTCACACCTGGAACTTTAATTGAATGACTGAATGCAAAAAAAATTAGATGTAGCTGTCTACAATAGTGAGGGTATTCATGTTTGCAGCTTACTCTCAACTCTATTGAGATTTACATATTTTTTAAAATAAATTTTCATCCAGCTAAGACAGCATATATAATTAAATTAGATACCATTTTTCTACAATGATTTATCCACACTGTAGGTTTATAGGTACATTCCTTTTCCTTTTAATGGGCATATCTTTGGGTGTGCATCAACATCACAAGGTGCTCCCCATCACTGGCTGCCTCTGCCAGGAGCTCGAGCCAGGAGCTCCCCACACAGTCCTGGCCATGCCCAGCCACAAGCCCAGGTGCTATTCCAGCCAGAAATACCTACCTAGGAAAGGTTAGCAGAAAGCATGGGGCTGTGTCTGATAAAGACCCTACCAGAGGTACTATTAAAGGTTAAAAAACTGATCTTTCCAATGAGTAATCCCCAATTTTCATCTGCAGATGGTTGTTTGAGTGGATTTGTCCTGAGCAGCTCAGGCTGCCCCTGCACTGCCCTTCTCCCAGCGAGCTGCTGTCCGCTGTGGTGTAAGGGAAACCAGCTTGGCCCACAGCGGGGTGAAACTATTTTAAGTAATAGTGTCTGATACTAGAGGAGCATGAAATTCAGTCCTGACATAGCTGAAATACCTAAACCTCCCTAAAAAAAAAAAAAAAAGAAAAAAACAGAAAAAAACTATTGCAAAAGCCTTCCCAAAGGCTTATAAACTGAACTCTGGGAATTGTTCTCAGGTTGTAAGCCAGTAAAAGTTCTCCATCTTACAACTTACTATTTTAAAAAAATAAAAGAAAATCCATTTATCCACATCAACAGAGTTTTATCTATTGCTCAAGGATTGACTTGTAGAGATAGGCTTTCTTGACTCTATTCTAGGACCCATTATTGTGTATACAAAAGCAGCCCACGTAACGATGACTCGTAATCAGCAGTACTGCAGGGCTGGCTGATTGATACAAGGCAGCAGAAGACATGGGAACAAATGCACTGTCACAATAAATGCCTGTAGGCATACAACCCCTCACTTTCTAATACAAAAACTAAGGAGCAAAGAGTCCTATCAACTTGGCTTTAGGCAAAACCTAAAACATATAGGACACTGCCTAGAGAAAGTAAACTCAACTAAGATCATAGAGAAAGGAAGAATGAGGTTTATAATTATTCTTGATATTATCTTCATCATCCCACATAAGCAGTGAAAAAAACTAATGTCTTTCAAGTTTCCTACTAATGATTTTCCCTTCCCTGAGAAAGACAAAGCAGATCAGGCAGCCCAGGTTAGCCACACTCCGGTGTATTATTTTGCACTTTTTTTTTAAACCATTACAGAACCAGAAAACTCAACTAAAACATTGGTTGAAAGGATGACCAAGGAGACCTCTGCCCCAAGCTCCTGCACGCTTTGCCCATGTCACAAGGTCTGGGCTGTGAGCTTTAGGAATAGACCACCTCAAGTCCAGGGCAGGCACAAAATCAGGTTGGGGTTTTAAAGTTTTTTATTTTTACATCTGGTACTTTTCTCCAGCTTCTTCTCCAGCATCATTATTCCTGATTTAATACACAATTTTAGCTCCCTGTGTTATGAGTTATTCACATGCTCAGACCATGCTTAATAAAGTAACCAATCTTTACACCCTGTCCTAGCCTACTAATTTCCTTAACAGATATACTAAAATATCTGATTAAATGGATTTCTCATTCACTGTGAATAAGTCATGTAAAAATATAACTGAAGCTTTTTTCAGAGCTGGTATTCAGCTGATGTTACTAATCATGATTTGCTGCACTTTTCTGTCACAAGCAGAATGCTTGGTCAATGTAATTCAATAGTTGTGGAGGAAAGGGCAGGCCCTCTGCTGAGGTAAGTTGTCAGAAATCACTGAAAAACACAGAACCGTAGCGAGCCACCAGCCGAGCATTTGCCCTTAAACACTGTCCTGGAAGAGGGATCTGGGCAGGCTGAGGCCAATTGTACGAGCTTCAACAAGGTCAAATGCTGGGTCCTGCATTTGGGTCACAACAACCCCCAGCAACACCACAGGCTTGGGGAAGTGTGGCTGGAAACTTCCTAATGGAAAAGGAACTGGGAGTGTTGACTGACAGCTGGCTGAAGATGAGCCAGCGTGTGCACAGGCAGCCAAAAAGGCCACCAGCATCCTGGCTTGGATCAGCACTAGTGTGGGCCAGAAGGACTAGGGAAAGGATCATCCCCCTGTGCTTGGCACTGGTGAGACCACACCTCAAATCCTGGGTTCAGTTTTGGGCCCCTCACTCCAAGAAGGACATTGAGTGTGCCCAGAGAAGGGCAATGAAGCTGGGGAAGGGTCTAGAGCACAAGTGTTGTGAAGAGTGACTGAGGGACCTGAGATTGCTTAGTCTGGAAAAAAAGGAGACTCTACAACTACCTGAAAGGAGGCTGATGTGAGGTGGGGGTCAGTCTGTTCTTCCATGGAAGAAGCAATAGGACAAGAGGAAAGGGCCTCAAGATGAGCCAGGGAGATTTAGGTTAGATATTAGGAAAAAATTCTTCACAGAAAGGGTTGTGAAACCCTAGAACAGGCTGCCCAGGGTGTGGTGGAGTCCCCGTCCCTGGAAGTGTTCAAAAGGCATGTAGATGTGGTGCTGAGGAAAATAGTTTAGTGGTGGCTTGGCAGTGCTGGGTTAACAGTTGGACTCGGTGATCTTAACAGTCTTTTCCAACCAAAACAATTCTATGATTCTAAGAGCTCAAAGCCTGAACCTGTGAGCAGCTTGTTCTTCTAATGCCCAGCATTTACCCTCCTTGCCACATTCAGGTGTCAAAAGCAAGTGCAAAAATACTGCCAGCAGAGAAGCTGATTGCACAGCTCCAAAGGCAAATGTTTACCACAGTAGCAAATGTTCATTTTGCTTTCCATGTGTTGTATGTAATATTCTGGGACTTTAAAACTTCCACCTTTAATGAAGGAACAATGGATAAGTACACTTCAAAAGATCACAAAGGAGAAAGCCCTTCTTCAAAGCATAAAACAAGCTCCAAAGTATACCTAAATACTGGTGGCACCTACCTATCCAGTAAGGGGTCAAGGGACTACTTTGCCAGATGCTATACAGACACACTTTCCTTCTATTTCTTATGAATGAAGAAGCCCTGTTTAAAAAAAGCAAGAGCAGCTGTTAAACTGAACACTGGGCTCTTTGAAAGTTATGTGACATCTTTAGAAGGAAAAAACTATAACTCTATCCACAGAAATGTGTTGCTTATGTAAGTGATGAAATAGAGAAAAGAGTTGAAGGATTATTTTTTTAAAACTGCTTACACCATGACTAATGTGAGTCCTCTTTGGTTACTTTCCACTGAAACATCAGAGTGTAAAAATATTACCCACCTATTTGGTGTCTGTTGGAGTAAGTCACTTTGCCTGTGCTACGCTATAAATAATGGTATTAGTGGCAGAGAGTCAACTGCTCAAATACTAGCAGACCCCCAGCACTTTACTTGTCTGGGCAAGCAAATACTTCAAATCCACATAGGCAACTGCTGGCCATTAAATCTTCTGTTCATATTTTTGGGTTGTGTTTGGTTTTGAGTTTTGTTTGGGGTTTTTTTGCCTTTTTTTTTTTTTTTTTTTAAGTTTGTGTTTCCCTCTACATTCTTGAAAAGCATAATCTCCCATAACAGGTAGTGGTTTTTAACCATCTTCCTTTTCCTTCTGAAGGCTACTCCCCTGCTTTCTACTTATGTTGTGTTTCATAACATGTTTGGAACTGGATCATATGTAGAAATAATTTATTTTGCCAACTCTGTAATAAGAAACCCTCCAGAGGCTTATCACTATAAGCACAAACAGGTCAAGTCCTACAAAATGAGGAAATGTTCAAAAACCCATTTGAGAAACTGTCTTTATTGTTCGCCAGTTCTCTGATACTAGAAAGAAGTTTGAAAGGTGTCCTATGCTGTCTAGCATTCAACTTGACTGCACAGTTAACTAAGAAATGACCTGAATTAAAATAAATAACATTTTACTCATTTGCAAACTTAACTTGGCAGTGTGTTTGCCAAGAGGTGCAATGCGATCCTTCTCTCTATCTGGGAAGGTCTGTTCAGTGGGGGATTTCAGGCCCCTTAGGGCACTGCTGTACTTCTCCTCTGGAGCACATAAGACATCTAGAAACTGCAGAGCACTGGGTGGCATTAATAGCACGCACAGTTCTCTGTGACCCATTGTAATGGTACACTACAGCAACCCTTGGGTAAAGCTAGATTGTCATGAGCCAGAAAAGCACTCTGTGGCATTTAATAGTTTCCAAATGCACAAGAACGCATTTGGTAAAGTTTCTCCTCTGGTCCTGCAAGTGTTTTTTCTAACCAAGCATGTAGTACAAGCCTCAAAACCAGAGCTTTTACTGCTTTTTGAGTGTGTATTTAACCTCAACTGCATCAGCAACTGTGTAAGTTACACAGAGCCACTGCTTTACTTATGGCTGGCACATGTTAACAGCACCCTCTTGTGCCAGGAAGGAGTAACTCAGTGTCATTTTTCCCCACAGCATTCAAAACACAGAACTTCATAACAGGGATGTAGTTCTTTATAAATGGATGACTTGTCAGGTCAAACAGGGGGACATAGTTTAAGTTGTCCCTTAACTCCTAACCAGGGGCTTCACCACCAGCCAGCACTGTTCATCTTTCCTATTTGCGCTTGCAAACATTGTCCGTTTCAAAAGGCAAAAAACCCTGAGACTCACACACCACATTTGCACCATGTTGTGCAGTAACTGTTCCTCAAATTGCTAAATCTGTCCACAATAGGCTTTCTTCGAGATCTGTTTAGAAGGGATAATACCTGTAATGAAAATATCTCCATCTAAAGTTTAAGCAATTCTCTTCTGTCTCAGCTGTCAAGAAAAACTAGTAACTTCTCACTCTCATATCTTCCCTTCAAGGGGGGAAGTTGCCATGAAGTGCTTTCAGCCCCATCCTCATATACCAGGTTTCACTGTAAAGCCTTGCTCCGGGGCAAGGGATTGACCATCTCACCATCAACAGCCCTTCATGAGGCACCACTGCCACTTTCCTCTTCCTCAGACCTTCAGAAATGCTTTGGTCTATGCCATTGGCTGGAAGTAGCACTTCCTAGAGCATGTGATATGAAAGTAGAGGAGGAATTTAAGAATCTAACAAATACGGCATTTGCTAGGAACTGTTTCTGGGTTCATATCCCTGGGCTGTTTTCTGATTTGCTCAAGCCAAGAGCGCACCTCAAGTGTCAGTTCATGCAAAAAGCACCATCACAGCAAGGAATGTTATTATTTCACAAAAAGCACACAGAAATGCCAGATACTGTAGTAAGTAGTTAAACAGCAGTGTCAAATATAGTCTATGTGCTATGATCAGGATCAGCACTAAAACCACACGGGTTGCCTGTGCTTCTGCCATAGGACAAGGCAGAAAGTCGGCATGAGGGAAGTCATCAAATATTAGGTACTCTTACCCCAGAAAAGAACACAAGTCCCTGCTGGCAGCTAGAATAGAAGCCACAGCCTACTTGTATTTAATTAGCAATACTTAATAGGGATCCATAGGTATTTTATGTTGTAATTAAAATGATAATTCCAAATGAAGCCCTTTGTCCTATTGAAAGGCAGTGTTTCTAATAATTTTAATGTATTTTTTTTTCAGTTAAGCTTTGATTTACCTAAACCAGTTTGCATTAAAAGTTGCTAATTTTTGCAGAAAAGAGGAGCCAGATTTAACTAACCCCTCTGTTGGGAAAGAGTATATTAATCCTTCAGAAAAAAAGAGAAAAGAAACATTCACTTTCTCTCTCAAATTAAAGAAAGTGAATTGTGGGAACAGATTAAAAAATTATTTAAGTGAGACTGCCCAGTTTCAGCTTTCATATTGAACTCAAACTGCTGCTTTCATTGTTTAAGCACCATTGAATGAAATTCTCAAATTTTTATAGAAAAGAGACTTAAGGTGAAGTAACCACCATCACATACATTTCCAGTAAGTTTTCTAAGTGTACATTCGTTTTTCCACCACCAAAGATATTTTAGATATGTCACTATCTGATGTCCTTAATGTGTCAGTATTTATAAACAAGTCTAATGGATTTTTTAATCCGAGATTGCTTTCAATATCTCAAGTATCATGAAAAAACTTCTGAAAGATGGGATAAGGAAATAAATGAGGTTCCTCTTGCCTATTATTTGATAACACAGTAGTCTGAAGCGTCTCCATGCCTGCAGGATAAATT
Source organism: Brachypteracias leptosomus (assembly GCA_013401335.1). Taxonomy (NCBI): domain Eukaryota; kingdom Metazoa; phylum Chordata; class Aves; order Coraciiformes; family Brachypteraciidae; genus Brachypteracias; species Brachypteracias leptosomus. The sequence continues at coordinate 33,404 of VYZX01033122.1, read as the reverse complement.
GAAAATAAATCCATTGGTTTCAGCCTACAGTCATACATCTCCTGCATTTCAGAAGCAATTCCCTCTAGTCAAGGGGCATTAAACATTTTTGTGGACAAAAAAAAAAAAAGTCAGGCTCAGCCCCATCTATCTAGTGAAGTGCAACACCAGTCCATGTCATCTTCTGGAAAAGTAACCAGATATCTTTGCTACGAGAGATCATATTTCATGGTCCATGACTTGTGAAAGTGCTGATCTTTCCCTACAGCTGAAGGAGGCTGGCTAACACTGAATGCCTTGTTAAACACGGATGTTTCCTCCCTGACCCATGCAGACCCACAGCAGCCACCCAGCTCTATGTCTGCTCCAAGGCTGCAGCTCCATCATAAGGCTCATGCTGAGATGGGGTAAGGACAAGGTTTTCCCCATGACCAGTGCTGCTCCACACACCCTCCCAAGAAAAGAAATCTGAGAATGTTATTTCAGATTCCTTTTACACCCCCCCAAAATATATGTCTCCCTACCACTCACATGAGCTACGGCAGTTCTAACTACCATACAAAATGGTCAGGTCGGTTGCGTCTTCCATTGTTTGATGTCACTGCAAGAAAATTTACTCTTCTACGTTGCTACAGGACCAGGGAGATGTAACACAACAGATAAATAATAACAAATGAGACCATATGACACATTGCCCACTATCAATTTCCTCTGCACATTGCCATCACATGCTTTGGGCAGAGCTGCTGGAAGAGTCACAGCCCCATTTATGCAACACAAAGTTACAAGACATCTCGTTAGGGAGTCGGTGATAGCCGTGAACTCTCTAGTCACTCACAAATCATTTCCACCCTGCTGCACTACCCATAAGCCCCTGGCTGCGAGACCCTGCCACCCACGAAACAGCACAGGCTTTAGTTAGTTCTGCCCCATAGCTGAGGAGCACTGATAGCACAGCCCAGCTTCCTGCAGCGGGACCACCAGCTGCTTCTTATTCAGTGCTTATCAGGGGTCCACTGGGCTATGCTGGATATCTTCATATCCACCCTGCTCTGTCCTCGATGAGAGTACAACATGCTGTCCTGACAGCAGGAACAACTCTGCCATGACCTGACCTCCACTCTCCCACTCCACAGGTGGCCCTGTGTAGTCCCCAAAGATATTGGGGAACCATCTGCCAAGGAAGTCCATTCCTGTGCCTCATGAAGCTGGTCATGCTGCAGCTGAGGCAGTTGGCTCTGTCCCTGGGAAGGTACCACAAATGTGGTTGAGTCCTTTCAGCAGCAAACATCTTCCCAAAGCTCAAACCTAGCAGGTCGATTTGATGACCTATGCTGAAACAGATTCTTACCTCTCAGAGCTGTCATTTGTACTGGAGCAAAATGAAGACCAAGAAATATCTATATAACATTGCCATGATGAGGGTATATAAACATTTTGAATACAAGTTCTTTGCACAACAAAGGGAAGGTGAGTATAAAAAAACCCAAACACTCGGGGAGTTTGAATTTTAGTCTTGATTACAATGGGAGCCTGACACATGTATGTGTATTGTATAATTTTCTGTGCGTAACTTTTCACATCTTTTAATCATGCTGGAAGGGATTCTGACAGGGACATATATATATTCCAGCAGCTAAAGGGGTCCAGTGCCAGTATGCTTGTGTGTGCTGTTTGCTAAGTGAAGGGCACAGCAGTATTCCTCAAACAGTCAGAGAAAGAAAGTACAGATATTTAAAACTAATAAACCGACTTAAACAAGTAAAAAACATTAACATTATATTATGACTTCTGTTGACAGATTAACCTTGAGTCCCAAGGGAACAGAGTTCAACAACACAGGCTTTCACTTACAAAGGTATTATCAGTCACTTTCAACCTACATGAACATTTCTAAATGAGTGTTGAGCTACTTTACATCCTATTTGGGCATAGAAATAGTAATAACATAATTCTACAACATAGAAATAAACTCTTATTATTTCATCAATTACCTGGAATAGTACAGAAGTAACAAGAGCAGCTGATGTGAAGGCCTAGGAGATTATTACGTATTTGGGTTAAAAATACTGCATGCAGGCAAACTCAGCACCAATGCCAAGTCACCGCTGCATGGTAGAGGTGGGAAGGCAAAGAGGTCTCACCCAGGTCCTGGCACAAGCTGCCCAGGACTCAGCTCAAGTTGTTCTGTCCACAGATCACCCCCAGTAGCCCTTTGGGCAGCCATATACCCTGGACAATGATCATCTGCCACAGAGGTTGTACTGGCATTTTTAGGGGAGAACAGCACCACAGCTCAGCAGACACCACAGCAGGTAAGAGGACCTGAGCTCCTGAGATTTCTTCTGGTGGCTCAAGTAAAAAAGGACTTTTTAGGGATTAAGCACCACCACTCAGGGAAAGTACCATGACACATGTAAGAAGTTTTAGGAGTATCCAGAAGTGCCAATGATAGATGGACATGTTGCCTGATGTCACACTATGAACAAATCAAGAGCTGCCATGTAACTTTTGTGGCCACACTGCCAGTCCCAAGCCCAGGTAATGGCTAAACATGACAGCATAAGCAGCATCCAGAAGAATAACCAAGAATAATTTCCAAGGAGCCAGTGAATATATTACCTCTTTAATTTCTGACATTTTTAACAAAAAGAGATAAAGAACACAATAACAAAGAAAAAGCTATTACTTCTCAGTATTTGCTAGATAACAATATTTATCTATCCTTATTTAAATACACAATAAGAGGGTAGATGCATCTGAAATCAACACCACTGACTTGCAACATCAGCTTAATTTTACTTCTCATACACATTTATTTTATTCCCAGTAAGTGAAGCTAGGCATATACAAAGGAAAAAAGCAGAAAAACCTTAAACCCCATGACCCAAATCCAGAGCACAGACCAAGTCAAAAGCATCAGTACAGCATTGCCTGATACAAAAAGCACCAACTGATCTGAAATAATGGAAAAAACAAAAGGCATTACATGATTATCCCCCCTCTATTTGTTATTCAAGTCAGTTGGAAAGAGAGAGGGGGAAAGGAGTAGTGTTACCATATACAATGCATCTCTGGTTATTCCTCTAACTTGTGTGTTATAAAGAATTAGATTTGTTCCTCTATTGATGTTAATCCTTAGAATATTGGCTATCATGTATTAATTAAAAATTAAGAAAGAATACTAAATATTAGTTAAGTATTAATTTTCCAACATTAAAATCTGTATTATCTTTAATTTGATGTACCCAAAACCATAAAATCCAGAGAGCCTTATTTTGGCAGTATATCATACTTTGGAATAATTTAATTAATCTGGTCTTAGTAAAACCTGGAATCAAAGTACAGCTGTTGAGCCATAATGATTCTTGAATCCCTCATATCATGCTGAAAACTTCTCCTTTCTTGGATTACTGCAAGATGGTCTGATATTTGGGAAAGTTTAGAAAAATAGCATTAATATTTGCTATATATAAATAGCATTAATATTTGTTGAAAGCCTTATTGCTCTTTAAAGTATTCATAATTAGGGCTGAAATACGCTGCCTTCCCTAGCCGCTCCCTTCAGTGACAGAAACAGTCCCTGATTTGCACACCTTTTCTTTTAGCGAGAGCCCAGATGGCAATTACCAGTGCAAAAATAAGTGTTGAAGGGGCATTTCAGTCAACAGTCTGAGGTTGCTTTTCCCTCCTATTTGACATACCCAATAGCCATCTTTTTGCTGCTGTTTACTTCTGGCTGGTGAAGTTCAACCCTGCACTGGAAGCTAAAAATCACGCCAAACACACCCCGTCGCTGCCCACCTTCACTTTACACCTTAATTCTCTCTGCACACCCCCTGCATTACAACTGCAGGCAGAAATGCACTTCCTTCACAGCAGCTTTGACACAGCCTTCACAGTTTATCTTTACGCCTAATTCCCCGCAGCTGTCGGGGCCGGCGGCGGCACCGGCCGCACACGGGACCCCGCTGCCGCGCCCCAGCGCCGCAGAAGCGTTCGGTCATTTCTGCCTTTCTCCCCTAATCCCCTTTGCTGGCCACAATCCGACCAACGCCTCATGAAAAAACAGATGGCAGTAACCGATATGGTCTGTAATTGTGGCCAGTTAATAGCAGAGGATAAGAGTGAGATAAGGACCAAGCGCTGGTGGCCAGCTGCTGCTGAGTTAACCCTTCCCAGCATCACCTCAGCAGGTCTCAGCTGCTTGCAAAATCCCAGGGATGAGCTGTGGTTATTTCCAGCTCCCCTTTTCTGCTTTTTGCCATTTCATTCATCTTAGGGCTCAGGTGCATATCGGGATAATGAATTTAAAGCGTGATCCTTCCCTTTCACCTTCCGATCAAGGATCGGAAGACTGTACCTGCTGTAACAGCCCCTGCTGTTACTAATTCCTTAGTGGAGCAGGTAACCCTCGCTTCACTTCAAAAAGAAGTCAATGGGGAGAAGAGAAGCTAAGGGACTTCGCCAAAAGCTCAGGACCAGGATTAGGCTGGTATACACCCAGCATAATTTAACAAAGCACTGTGTTTCAAGCAAACTCAGCCCTCTAAGTAAATATAAACAGAAATTCCTTATTCCAAGCTATGAATCCTACATACAGCTTGGGGTAACCATAAGCATACTCCAGAGGCTTATGGATTTTGTGTTTTATTTAAAAATACTCCTGTTAAAAAACAGAAAAGGAAGAAGTAGATATAAAGTAATTTCACCATATATGTCACTAATTTAATCTAGAGCCTGAGGTTTATCAAACTTCACCTTGTTCAGCAAATGAGATTGGATCACCACCATCTCACTTATAGGTCATCCCTAAGCACTTGCAGACTGAGCTCCATAGCACCTTCCCAAGCCCACACCAGCCAGTACATTGGTGTAGGTGCAGCCCTTAGGTAGACAACACCATCTTCACCATTATCTCAGCTCTGAATATACTTTAAACCAGAGAGGAATTAGAAAGTTCCCTTCCACTCTACTATAAACACCAATAGACAAACCCCTCCATGTCCTCTCATATGGTCTGTAGTTCCCTACAAGGAGCACTTGCTGTTCCTGAGCAGAGTAAGTAAAACCAAAACATCAGCCTTTATGGACTTTCCATTTGCTATTCTCTGGCACATGTAAGTCAGGTACAGCCTCCCATCTCAGCTACAGTGCAGAGGCATATCCTATCCTCTTATTAATATTACCAGCATTCAGAAAGAAAACAGACTACACTTTAATTACAAAAGACACTGTGTTATAATATAAACCCATCATCCAAAAAACTTGTAGATACAGCAGCCATAAAGTCACAGTGGGATCACGCTGTGTGGGTCAAACACAGAACAACAACATAAGAGGGCATGCACTACTGTAAAAAGCATCAACAATTTTATCCATCATGTAACTACTCTAATATTCCACCAAATATTTTCATTCACTTCATGAAAAAACTTCCAAAACTATTTTAGAGACTTCAGCCCCTCCTGTTTAATAGGAAATTCCTTGAGGGTTTCTCTCCATTGAGTCTGCCTAGGAGGCAGATGCATGATTTGTGCTCACACGCACCTCTGTATGGCATTGGGCATCCTGTGCCAAGAGAGTCAAACAGCCTCAAAGGCCATCCTGCAAGACAAGTGGAACTGCAGAGATCTAAAACACTGCATATCAGGCAACACATGATACAAATACACAAGCAGTTTTGCATCTCCTAAGAGGTGTTAAAAAAATGGAGCAGACTCAGGTAACTCAATTGTTACGTTCATCAATTAGAAAGGAATAGAAGGCGTTGTTGCATATATATTATTTCCCCCTCAACCCTCTTCAGGCCACTCAGACTTCTGTAAAATGCATTTTTTCTTTCAGGTCACTTAGACCAGAAGTGAGTTTGGCCTCTAGCTGTTAGACATGCTTTTCTGCTTTTACTTCTGCTTCTTTGTGGATAAAAGACATCCATCTCAGAGATTTGGATTTTTCTTCTATTGATTAGTTAGACTTTTATTAATAATTTTATTGAGAATCAATTCCTGGATAGTAATTTTTAAACTTGCCACTTGCATTGCAGCAGGGTTTTGCATCAACACAACAGAAAAAGTATCTCTTTAAAACTATCAAGCTAACCCCTGCAATGCCACAGCCGCATTTCTTGAGTAAAACATCCCAAGGACTATGGCTTGAACCACACAGAGCATATGAAGATTTTGCCCAAGTACAGACTTTGATGGGATTCAGCCAAGTATGAGCCACACCAGCAATGGGAGAGCAACCGTCACTTGATGCTGTATAGTGCAGGGATTGTAATGATTATACATTTTCTAATCCTGCTTCCTTCTGGTGAAACAATAGGTTTACTATGACTTTATAGCCACCGTATGTCAATCAGTTGGGTTTCCATCACCAGCATTCCTCCCTCACCACTGACACGTTGCTTCCACTTGGCCATAAGCCGCACACTAAACCCTTTTGTGCCGTGGAGTTTGATTCAGGCAGGAGGAACAGCCCAGCTCACGTGCCCTTCTTGCAAGTGCAGAAGGCTGTGGTTGAACATCTTGTTTTTTCATTTGCTATAGACATTTGTTCTTGCAGCTGACCATGTGCAGGAGAATTTGCTCATGTTCCAGAAAAGGACAGCTGCACCACAAATTACCTTAAACCTTCTTGCTCCAGGGATTATCTGGGTACAGTGAAGTGTGTGTATCCTAGGGCAGGGGTCTTTTCTTACTATAAACAGAGTTATTAACCTCTTATTTACTGAGTTTATAAGCATTTCTAGTCAGAGGCAGTTTTGATCTCACTAGTCACTTCTTTCTAGTCATGATTTTTTCAGATATTCCATCAGTTTACACTCACAGGCTAATTTCCTTGACTACTACTTTCATAGTTTTTCCTCATGAATTACATCTGCTGCCAGCTACCTTTACTTAGGGGACAACAGATGTCCCTCAGGGCTGTGGGCATGCAAGGCTGGGGACCCTCTCTGCCACACTCCCCTTTTTGGATCCTGCTACAGTCACTTCCCAGAGCTCTTCCACCACCCTTATTGAGCAATTCCTGTAGTAATTACATCAAGCATCAGTCCTGGCTCTCAGCATACTTAACACTCACAAGAGAAACTACAGGAGTAGAAGGAGTATCATTAAAGCCAGAAACATTTCCAACTAAATTTGTAAGCATCACTTCAGCAACTATAGAAATAAATCTAAATGCCAGCAGTGAGCACTGTCATCAGCCGACTACTGTACAGCATCAGATGAGGAATCAGTCAAGGGACGGGCAAAGACAAAGCTGCTGAAATAGGTCCAATGAGGCTACCAACTTTTCACAATCTAAGAAATAATGAAGATATAACTACATGGACCTCCAAGACATAACAGCATTCTGGCTATTTAAAATTCATTCTTTCAGTCTTGTGTTTTTCTTCTTCTATGTCTTACATTACTGCAAATATTTTCAATATAAAGAGGCTTTTTACATGTGCTTCACACACACATTCAGCCTCCCTCCAGCTGAGATCATCTTGACTCCTGCTCTAAAGCCAATACCTGCACTTTGACACTACAGCAAATTCTCTGTTTCTGCAAATAGCCTCAGAGAAGCCCTATCCATTTCCAGCAGCAGAGGCCCTGGCTCACTCCTCTCAAAGTTCTTCTCCTCTCTATTTAAAGCATCACAATAGATGAGAGGTTGACATATTTAACACACACACACACACACAAACTTGTTTTATGAAACATCTATCTGCAGGTAATGAAGCTAAAACAAGAATAAAAAACAGAACGGGAGCTTAATGGGACCCCTCATAGTGAGCAAATTTGTGCAACTAAAAACATGCTTTCAGTCTAATTTCAAATAGGACTCAAGTGGAAATTTCATGCATTCTCCAACTCTTCATTTGTAAGTGGATACCGATTAAGAGGTTTGGAAACACATGTCAATCAAACCCTGAATCATAAGAGATAACATGCAAATAAAAAAAATACTAAAATATACTATGACCCAGAGCAGTTTCCTCAAGATCATTTTTAAAAGTTACTGCTTTAAGAACAGCTGTCCAGCTGCTGCAGTGCTCCAGTCAACATCCCATCCAGCAGGTTTAACAGGCCTGATGGCAATGCACTCTTGTCACTAGCAGTCAGCCAGCTCCCTCATGGCTTCAGCACATAGCTGGGGACTAGGCAAGGTGCAGCGTTACCTTTCACTGCAGTTCACAGGTACTAAACCAATTTGCGTCAGCCAAAATGGGAGAAGGCACCATGAAGCCACAGGCCCTGACCCCATGTGGCAATTCTCAAAATTTTTTTAGAGTTTTCCCTCAGTTGATCCAAAATTAAGTCTTTCAAAATTTCTACAAGCTGTAAAATTGAACACAGGTCCATATTTGTGGCATCACTCTTAGTGATATTTGACAATATGTTGACTGTTATGTCTAGAGACAAACACTTCCTAAATCCAGATGATCCTGTATTTAATTATTAGGCCACTCTTCTGTTCACAATACTTGATACCAACAACTTTGAGCTATTTATAAATATCTCACAGATTCAAGATTTTATCTAATAAAAGTAAGGATATCGCTACGTATTAATTCACCAAAGCTTTTGCAAGTACAAGCTGTAGCATCTTACTTAGAAGTGTTTCCATTTGTTCCAAAACGTTCGCTCTGATTCCAAGTAGCATTATCACTGTGATGCTTTTATCTAGGATATATATTGTATTACACTTCTAGAAGTCAAGGGTTAGATATGCTGGGAAAACTATGCAACAGAAATTCCTGAAGTGTACTGGCAGCCCACAGCCACATCAAGACCAGTCTAAAAATAAGTCGATTTGCTCTGGTCCAGAAAGTAAAGCACCAGCACCAACTCCTTTAAACAATCTTCCTTCCACTGTTACCAAACAAGCCAGAATTGCTACCTGTCAAAGAAAGAAATCCTGGAAGGAAGCACAAACCACAGCTCTTTGTTATAGTAGTAAGTTATGAGCTTCAAGGTACATATGAAAACAAAATGTCAATGGCGTCTCTGAAATTAGACTGTCAGCCTGTTCTCATTTCATCACATGGTCCTCCCTCGCAGCATCTGAGGCTGTCTATAGGCTAGATATAAATCTCAGTCTTAAGAGATCACAAAAAACCAATCTGGCAACCAAAGAGAAAATAGATCTGGTTTTTAATTTTTTTTTTTTTTTAAAGAGACAAAGAAATTAACAAGTTTGTACTAGTATTCTTCATGTATTCATACCAGCTAGAGAAAAATCTCTAATTTTCCTCATCCCTACTTTCCACTACAGTGTTTAAAGTAGTCCAAGACCCTGGGAGCTGCCAGCTCTGCTAGTTTTTCCTGTTTTATTGGAAAGTATGGATCATTGGCATCTGATGACCTGGTGTACACATACCCACCACCCTGGCCAAAACTATGAACCCTTTCCTCCTAGCAGCAGGAGCAGAACACATCTGCAAAGCATTGAGGTTTTCTAAAGCATCCTTATTTTTCGTGTGGCAAATATAAAATGACAGTAAAGCATCAGGAAAGAGGCACGGAGTAGACTCTGGTATCCTGGCATCTCATGTCCAGTTCTACATTGTCCAGTGACTTACTAGAAAGCATCTGAAGCTACAAAAGATATTCCTATCTAAATAGCATCTCCAAGCTTATACTTCCTTGTCATCTTTAGGTCTAAACCAAAGATCTATTTTTAAGCATCTAGTCTCTCTGAAGAGGAAAAAAGAATAGGGCTGAAAGAGTTAAAGAGTTTATTGTGCTTTTACACATTTTAAGAGATCATCTTTCAACAATGGCAGTAAAATCAGCATGCAGCCTTAATTTTCTATGGTTGAACCTTGAACGTGAATCATTATATTACAATGTACTTATTGATTTCAACAGGAAGAGGATTAAGCCCAGAAAATCAGGTTAGGAACCTGAAACTGGACTGAGGAAAATGGAATTTTTCTGGTACTAAAACTTTCTTATGTTATGTAAAATACATTAGAATTTTAAAAATGAGATTTGGCCATTTGGCAAATATTCTTAACGTCTCAAAACTCAGCAGAGATGTGACAAGGTCAGTGAACTGTAAGTCAGATGAGTAACCAGTGTTTTGAATAAAAAAAATATTACTCAAAATATTATATAGTAATATCCAACTTTACCTACTTGCACAAATAGACATATATAAAAGGTGTTCTAATAGAATATCCAACAAGTATAAAAATACCTGTGACCACTGAGTGCTTTTTATTGGCCACCAGTACCACATGGCCACACGACCGCTGTTTGCAAATACATAAAAACCACAGAGTATACTCAGTATATATACAGTACCACAAGAACATCACATTTCCAGTGACCTGTTTCCTGGTTGACTTGAACCATAGGAGCTGGCCCTTGCTCCTGCTCCTCCCTCCCACCACCTTCAAGCTTTCTGGAGAGCAAGTAACACAGTTCAACTGCACTGCCATTAACCCTCTGTGCATTATTATTATTATTTGCTAGAGCAGGTGGCAGCACCTCTTCCCAGTAATTTACCCAGAACTGTCCCTTGTAAAAATGGAATGTACACAGATTTTGACAAGCAAGTAATTTGGACAGAAGTTTTCTGTAATGGACATATTCCTCTCTAAGTTTTCTATATATGTTATTGAAGATCTCAGCTGAAACAATTATTTGCATGTCCCTATATTTAAAAAATACGTGTATGTCAGTAGAGTCATTAGACTGGGAGTTTCTAGCACTTCCAGGCTTTTGAACAGGAACAGCTTGTTTTTTGAACAAGGATCAGCTTGAGCACAAAGATGCCTGTAAAAATTCACCTTGTTTACCCAGATACAGTTGTCTCCCCATATCCCAGTTCAGGCAGCCACAGCTCTGCTACGCTCCATCATCCTGTACCTCACACATTCCAGCTGGACCATGAAGAGGACCACCTGAGAGGAGGAAGTGGGAAGGAGGCAGTTTTGGGGCAGGCAGAAGCAGAGAAAGCTGGTGGTGACAAAGCAGGCTGCTCTGATTACTGGGGGATTTTTCATTACCATCTCTGTTGCCATAGCTTTCAGACAGCCCACAAAGGAGATCAAATAAAAAATTAAAGTAGAAAATATACCTCAATGTGCCACTCTGCTTTATCTGGGCTTTTCTAACTTCTGCTGCCAGCAGCAGTCCAGGCACCTGGGGACATGGCACATGGTTTAAGACCTGCTGCTTGCAGAAAATTTTGCCCAAATTCCTCACCCAACAAACATTTCTAAAAATGCTCTAGACAAAGATATTCCTTCTCAGAGAGTAGCAGTATCTTATTTTAAAGAGTATGCTGCAAACATCTTCAACTGCTTTGAACTTCAAATAACCTGGTAACAAAAACAGACTCTGTAAGCGATGAGTAAGTCACATATTCCAGTGAGTAAGCAGACAACTCATTGAAATTTCCAGCTGACTACAAATACTTAAATCAGAATTAGCTGTGTTAGAAGAGGGAAATTAGTTTGTTAAACTTTAGCAGGAGGCCAGGGTGTTGGTAACACATGGGTGCCAATCACTCCTGTGGTACCATTTTTATTTAAAGCCATTTGGGGCAAATATAAAAGGCTGGCAAAAATATTTTGAACTGTGAAACATGGCTTGAACTAGAATATGGAAGTACTGGAAGTGACAAACCTTTCATCAAGCAAAAGAAAAAGCACAGCAAGGATGGGAAATGAATCCAAATTCAATCACAATCACCACCTCCCTGCACACTGGTGGTGTTTGCTACCAGCAGTGCTTCGATCTGCCCTCAGTGAGTCACAGCCTCTTTGTCACCACCATGACTTGTGTCCAGCTAACTGGTGCTCTCTCTACCAGCCCTCACAATTTTATTTGCATTTTGGGTCTCCAAGTGTACCATGACATGTTTCCAAAGCCGTAAAGCACCATATCTTTCTTGTCTGACACAGGGTAATGCTGGAAGAGGCAAGAGCCGTGAGCATCTCAGCACCTCTGTGCTAACTCCAATGTAGTCAGAATGGAGCAGCAAAATGGGTATGGATCAGGAGTGTTGATGCCCGATTTAGGACATCCATTATCAAAATGAAGCTTGGTGTAGAGAGTAGAATATTCAAGCTCCACAAAGGTAAGGACAGATTACACCCAGAGCACCTTGTCTTTGAGCACAACTAGCATGCACTACCTACTACTGGCACAGCTTGCACTCAAGGTAAAAGGCAGCAATAATAGAGTTTGCCACCAATTATTCAGTCACACATGAAGTGGAGCATCTGAAAAATGCTGCTGCATTCTGGAAACATACTGCTCTTATTTGATATTGCTGTATAAGCATCAAACTATTTCGTTTTAAAAGCCATGGTAAATTTATGAATGAAACTGTGCAAGAGGGGTTTAATAAGAGATCCATAGCAAGTGTTCAGTGGTCTGGACGTTGCCTGCCACCAGGGTAGCATGAAATCATTTGATAATTAGGCCATGGCCATGCAGGATTAGCATACTGTAAAAATATAGGGCTGCATTATTTTTATTTATATAACAGATGGAAGTTTAAAAAGGTCGTGCATTTTTAATGAATGCAACGTCACGCCAGTGTTGACAGAAGATTTAGAAGTGCTACAATATGGCCAAATCTAAAGTCTAAAAATGCCACCTTCCCTTCCCCCCTCTCCTCTGGTCACAGAGCTGAGAAACAAATGTGCAAGTGCTGTGAATTTCACTCCAGAGATCAGCTTAAGTGCAGTATTTATAGAGCACCAGGTTACATTTTCTTTCATTTCATGTCCATTGTAGGTAATTACAAGAATTCCATTACTAGAACTACCTGAAGGCCTCATAATCCTTCATTAGCCCCATGACACATGGATAAGATAGAAGAGCAGCTACTACCAAAAAAATATAGTAAAGCACTAAAACTATATTTTTTAAACAGAGCAATATTTGCAAAGTTTTCCATTAAATACAGGTTTGCAGAGTATTTCTTCTTATTTAAAAAAAAATACAGGAAAGAGACCTTGCATTGAAGCACCAGTTCCTGATATTGTAACACCACAGAAATCACATCCATGCATTAACCATGATCTAGAGGTATTTTGGTTGGCAGTCCAGTGTCACAGCCAAGCTAGAGCAGAGAATGAGTTTTGTGGCCCCATGCAGCCACTACATCTCCATCACTGCATACAGACAAGTCCTAAAACACAGTTCTGAGAAAGCAAGGACACACCCAGATGGGAAATAATTCACAGTGCCAGATCCTTTCCTCAGGTACCTCACAGGCTAGGGAAAAAAGCAGCAGTCTTCAGGCCCTGCCTTTTTGTTTTGCTCTGATGCTTTTCTTGCATCACCAGCAAAACACACAAGCAGTGGGGACCAGATGCATGTGGCAAACCTGTATTAACACTACACCAAGGGCTGCACTCAAGTCCCCTGCAATCAGTGTAATTACAGAATACATCACTTTAATTCTACTATCAAGGGAGGATTCTTCCCCCCCTCTTCCCTAATGCCAAAACTCACAACAGGCCCCTTACGCACTAATTCCCTCTTGCCCCTGTACAGTAGCTTCATGAAAATTGAGCTTGCCAGTCCAATTTGAAGAGATAAGCTTCCAAATGTTTTCCTCATTTTCCCTTCTTTTCCAGAGGGGAAGAGAAAAGAATGAGGGTAGGCATCTAAAATACTGATATTCCAAACAAAATACTTGAAAACAAGGAGGTTGCCAGAAAATAATTTTTAACATTTTAGAGATTTTAACCAAAAGTGGTTTGTTGGTTTTTTCCTACTTGTAGTCATCCCAAGCAGATAAAATCAGCATTTATCTATTTTTTAAGTTAGGCCCCAGTTTTCTTCTAAAAAGTTTTTGTATGGAGAACTTGGATTTCCAGGAAAATACATAAGGAGGAGTGTGATCTGAACTTGTCCTCCTTTCTCCACAGGGTTGGTTGGTCCTGCCCCAAGCAATCTACTGCAATCCTGTCAGTAGAAAAATGCTTTTAAACAACTGCTATTTGAAACAAAAGCACTGGGAGAGGCCAAGGGGATTTCCAGGTGTGGAACCTGAGACAAGTAGAGGTGAAGGGAAACTCTACCAAAGGGATCATAAACACTGCATCAGCAAAATCTGCTTCCAGAGCACTCTCACTACCTGCACACAACATGGCCTTAAAGAGGGTTATGGTGAAACTGCACATAATAATAAATGGTACCAATAGCCAGGGACTATTCCTCTCCCAGAAACTGAAAACCACCTGCGAAGCCAGGGGTTTCCTCACAACATCCAACTGGCCTGTGAAATTAATTGCAAGCAAGTATCATTGAAAGATTTTTTTATGATTTATAAGAGATATGAAGCTTTGCTGCTGTAGTGCTGCACAGCCTGTTGGTATATTTGCTTAAAAATGCAAGTTATGTGTGCAAAACTCTAAATCACCTTTTTTATTTTAAAACCACTCACCTAAAACTTCCCCCTTCTTGCAGTTACTCAGAAGATCCTTCTCTGCTTTTTCCTCTATTTAGTAAAATAAAACATCAACATAGAGCTCAATAGAGAACATGGTCCAGAAAAGACAGTTGGGGGATTAAGAGCAGAGATCAAGAACAGGCGTGCTCTTAATATTAGGCATTACTCCAGCTATCCTGCCTTTGATATTTCATGCTTAAGATCAGACCCCAGCATTATTAATCAAAAAGAAATTTTATTAAGGTGCTCTGCTATAATTTTTTTTCTTTTCAATCCTACACAAGACACATATTGGACAAATATCACATATTCGATTAATGAACTAACATCAGGCTGGAGAAAAACCAAACACTAAATCAGATATTCCTTTCAAGTATGTAACTGAGGTAGCAATCTGCTTCTGGGCAACTGTATTAAAAAAAATAATAAAATTGGGAAAGGCCTGTGTATTGAAAAGCCTCTCTGCTGCCTCAAACTCTACTCCAGGTGCTCTGAAAAGCTGAAGCACAAAGATATTTCATAGCTGGGTTTCACAGCTTTCTGAGGAATCACATTACCTTAAAGATCTTGAAAGCCAAAAGAACAGAAAGCACAATCACAAATAATCCACAAGACTCAAGCCAACACCTAAACAGCAAAAGGTCTATAAAACAGAAGCACTTAAAAATTCACTCACCATATAAATCTTTTCCAGCCGATGTAACACCTCCTGATGGCAGTGAACGCATCAAAGCTTCACAAATTCAGTTGTGTTTTTCCATCTTGCATATTTCACTGATGAGGTCTGTCTTCAGCTCTAGAGATACAGGGATATTTAGGTATAGCTGTCACATGGAAAGGGTATACTTCAAGACATACAGGAAAAACTGTACAAGAAAAATTACACTATATTCAGATTAATGCAAATCAAACATTATCATTAATCACCTCATATGAGGAGGTGAGATAATATATTCCATGTACACTACCAGAGTATCTGTCTTCTGGGCCTGCTGAGACATCTTAAAATTAGTTGAAATTAAATTCACCCTAAATGGTTAACCTTAGAACAAAGTGCCTAACCACATCTTGCCATCCAGTTTCTCTACAGTGAAAAGGAAAGATGATACATCTGGAGGATTATTCATCACATCAACATAAGATACTTATTTTAGGATGGGATGAGTCACTCTAGATGCACCTCTCTTTCTTTGGTGATAGAGCCTGGACACCTGAGTTAATTCAGATATCTATGTTTTAAGCAGCTGAAGTGAGCTGACATGATCAAAGCCTTGGTCAAAAGTCCATACAGAAAGCAGACTTGAGGCAATGGCGGCCTGTCAGGTACTATTTCTAAAGAGGTTAGATGTCTTCATCACACTGAGAAGGGATTTTTCCAAAAAGTCACCATCTGCATAGCAGCTGTTACCTCATTTTAATTATTCATGGCTAGCCACTAGCACCAGAGAGAAAGATGATGATGTGGGCAGAGATAAGAGTGAGGAAAAAATTTTCTGAATTATGTTAGCCTGACTTCATGGACTGCATACTTGAGAGGCTGTCTGAAGAGATGCAAGTTATTTACCTGTGACTAATAGCTAGCATTAAATTGCAGACCAACAGATGCCAATATTTCAGATTAATTTACCAAACCACCAGGCAGCACTATTGCTAATTAGAGGAAGCATTACTCAAGAGGCTGTTATCCCGAGACCAGATCATGTACTAATAACACAGACAGTGGGAGTTTAGATAGCACAATTGATATAATTATATTTCTTTTTAAAGGCCTTTCTTAATGGCCAATATCAATCATACTCAAGGCTCCAGCTGCCAATTCATTTATACCTTCCTGTGAATCATGGCTGGGTAAGCTGGCTCGAGGTAATGCAAGTCAAGTGTTTTTTAAAGGAAATAACAATGAGTAATCAGCACCATAACAAATCAGCAATATTTCTATGCTCAAATCACTAAATGTTTTAATAAACAATAGAAAACAATCCAGCACTGGAAAGATTTTAAATCCTAGTTATAACAAGTTACAAGCCTATGAAGTTTCTGTACTTACTTTAGGAACCACTTTTGTAGAGAAACTCCCCATGTGCAAACACATGTTAGAAGAATATGGCCCTCAGGGGTGGAGTAAAGTTCTGAGACTTATGAAGAAATGTTAACAGGCCTCAGTTTCAAGGTCAGGGTTTCACTCCCACAGCATTTCCATTCACATTAAACAAACAAACAAGATATGTGATGTTACAGTTACACCAATAACTCAGTCTCTCAACCATCTTCTGAAGGGAATTTTTCAAATTTGGTTTCTTTTGTTCAGTGTAAACAAGTTCATAACACACTCAGCTCTGCAGAGCAGCAGTCACAAAATGTCCGCCAGAAGGGGACCAACAGCATTCCTTTGCTTCGAGAAATCACCTGAGCACCATTTTTGAGCTTAATCTAAATTAATCAGCCTCTAGAAACACACTTCTGCTGATAGCCTTGAAGCCAAAAAAAGCCAGAAAGACTAGGGTATGTTAGTAGCTATGTTTTGCCCTAGGAATCACCAGTTTCAGGTTTACAGAAGGGAGGTAGGTCTGCTCTCCAGCCCAGAGCCACCTCTGCCAGCAGAACCTGAAGAGCTGATTCAAGATGGCTGTACAAGCACAGAAGTTTCCAGCACCACCCCAGCATTTTTATTTATTTCTTTACCACTTCCACCATTCAAGCTCAGCTTTTAGGAAATAAAAAAAATTACCTTTTCAAATCTTTCTCACACCCACACAGAGGCACAAGGGAAAGACGTCCAAGGCCACACTCCTCCTGACCCCCCGTTTCACAGCCCTTCTCTTCTAAAATAAGCAGCTACTTCAGGAAAACAGCACTCACCACCTCTCCATGCTGCCTTCACCCTGAGACACCCAGCCCCTCCACAACCTCTACCTTTATTGCCTTCCAGAAATAGGCTTCAGCTGGTGCAAATTGGCTTTTTAGCTGGAGGCAGCAGCCTCTCCTGAACCCCTCAGGCACATCAGCAGCACAGGTGTGTTCTCCTGCCCTGTCCAGTCTCTGCTCAGGCCTTCACCCCATGGCTGCTCCAGCTGAGGTGGCTCTCCAAAAGATTCCCCAGTATCTGCTGGATAGGCAGCTTTATTGTTTATCTTGTGCTTCTAAAACCTTTTAGATCCCTAGGAAACACTGTGCTTCATCAAAATTTTGCAAGAAATCCAGGTTGAACTCAGTGAAGGGACCAGCCACAGTTTTTGTCTCTGAACTATGTGCAGTGTAGTTCTGCATCAGGAACAACCATAACACTGATCACATCATGGCAGCAATTCTTTTAGAAAGGGAGTTTCCTGCCAGGAACTTATGTGCTGAATGTAGGATTTAACTTTTGTCACTATGAGAATTTACATAAAGGCTGCGGGGCTTCAGTATTTAATTAGCTTCAAGTGCACATGTGCCTCTAAGGGTAATAAAGACACAAAGAAGGTTGTGGTAGTAAAATGCATGTATTCTAAGGAGCACCTATATAATCAAGCAAAAGGCAGTACCATAGTAAAAAGAAAGTAAAATTGTTTCAAGACTGAGATGTTGTCATAATCCAAGTGCCTCCTGTATGGGAGAACCAGATGAAACCCCCAGCTTGTTGAGGTCCCTTTGGCTTCCAGAGATGTGGACGTACAAATAAGGCAAAATCTTTTTCCAGCTGAGCTCTTTGTGTGAACACAGTGTAAAGTAAATACACGGTAAGGACCCAGGTTGCTTTGAACTAACCACAGACAGGCAGGTTAAGCATCCGTGAAGGAATTTAACACAGAGGCAGGGATAAAAGTAGCTTCCCCCTGTCAAGCCATAGGCAGCTTGGATCTTTGCCCTTGTTTCTCTCAGCATAAGCCTAACATTTACAAAATCAGAAGTAAGGACGTTTATTATTTTACTGCTGAAGTAGAAGCGGCAGCAGTCTTTGGTTACGGTTGCTGGATACACTTGTCTGCTTTCTACTCTCACTGCCTGTATCGCTCTTCAACCAAAAGCTGAACGTTTGGATCTCAAATGGTTTCCAGTGTAACTGCCTTATGCTGTTGAAAGCAAGGAGCACCTTGCCACCAGTCAGGTGGCAAGAGGAGGGACCACACCAAAGCTGAGGGCAGCACAGCAGCTGGCTGAATTCCAGCTCCAATTCTGTTCTTCATGTTGGTCATTGGCACTTCAGAATAAATACCATCTTGCTTGAGATCAAAAGAAACAGCTATTTTTATTAATTCCTGTCCTCAAGGACGGCATCTGCAAGCTGGTACTAAGTGAGGCTGAACTTTACCTTTGCAAATGCCAAAGCTTTGATTTTAGGCACTTGAGGTTCAAGGACTTAGCTCTGGCTCCATGTTTTGTAGACAGCACTTTTTTTTTCCTGCTCCTCAGTCTGTGGTTTTCCAAAGGATGCACTCCTCCCAAACTCTTGTCCTTTCTCACTATTTAGAAGATGTCTTTGAACAATGAACATGTCTTACTGCACATATTGCAGTTAGACCTGAACAATTTAGCTGATCCCAAGTACTGAAGGGTAATCATCACTACTCAACTACATTATAACAAAATGCCCACACTTACTCAAAGTCTACTGATTGCAGATCCTCAGTCAAACAGGGTCAGTTTAGGAAAAAACTGTGGAAAGTAAATGTACAGAAATGTATCCTCCTTTTTTCCAGAACAGCCAGTCTGACACTCAGTGTCAGAACTGCGTTGTTACACTTTGATGAGCAACAGTTTTTCTATTTTTATTTTGAATAAAATGACAGTTAAATTTTGCATTTCTGAGGATGCAAGTGAATGGGGATGGAATCAGAAAAAGATGTAGATTGTCAAAAACCTATATGCAGGTCTCCCTTGATGTAATATTAGGTCATTAGTGATAGCAGCAATCCCTGAAATTAACTATGTGCACTGCTGAAAAAAAAAAATTAGTAAACATCATGTGTTGAATCACTATAGTAAATGGCTTTTACAATGATAGCAAAATTAATTGTAACAAAATAAGACTTCTTGTTGTTTATTAGATATTGTAAGGATGAAATGTACAGTATACAAAATGAATATCAAAAATGTTCACATGATTGATTTTACCAACATTTTTCTTTGGATTAACTGCAGACAAGCAGCTTTTCGAGAAGTTATGCTGAGATTCATTTTCTATTATGGGATCTCAACTGTATTACTATGTGATATAATTTTAATCTACAAAATGAAAGTTAATCAATTTTTGCTGAATCTTGGTGGCATTTCTTGGAAAAGAATAGAACAGCAACATTAGCTTAGAGGAGAAAATATTAGTTCATTACAACAAAATGTTAATTGTGCAAGTTCATAAGCAAAACTGCTTTTGAAATTTCAAACCTTACAATTGTACATTCTCAGTATCAAACGCCATAAGAAGTTACATTCTACTGCACTGGTGGAAGATTTTCATCTTTTTCTTTTAGATACATAATCCTGTTTTTTCTTTTCCCTAATGAATTTTCATATCTTTAAAATTAGTGTTAAACAAAGTTCATTCTCCTAAAGAAACAGTTTAAGTATGGTGCATTTCATAAGATGAATGTTTTCATTTAAGGTATATCTATATAAAGGAATGTAAAATGGTTTTTAGTTCTTAAATCTGTGTATTTTCAGTTTATGTCATATTGTTCAGCAGAAAGATAAAGTAACTACTAATGACTCATCTAGATAGCCTAAAACCAGCATGTTTGTCATAATGCTTTTCCTTACAATATAAAATACACTACAAAATCTGAAACTATTACCAGGGAATATTACATACAGTTATCAGTATTGACAATGTTTCCCTGATGAAAAATAAAAAACCCTTTAGTTGAATTTCTTCTACATGCTCTACTTTGCAATAGGAATATGATTTAAACTGAAAATTCTCATGTTGTCCAAACAATTTTTCTTAATAGACACTGAATGTATTTGCACAATCACAATGCATTCAAAATAGCAAACTGCTGCCAGATAAGTTGGTCAGTGATTTAAAACAGGACTGGGTGCCTGACAGAGAGGGCCAGCCTTCCAGAACAAAACAGTGTTCCTTCTCTTGAGGTGTCTCTAATGTAAATCACTTCACCTTGCAAGTTGGCACATATCACAAGAACTTTTAAAATAATCCCTGTGAATGAACATGAAGACAAATCACAATACATTAACATTATACTGGTAAAATTCAGTGGATTGGGTACCATATTTTTAGTAATTTGAATAGATAAGCTATTCAAATTATCTTATGCTGGGAACAGCTGGGCTTGCTGTTTTCTTTCCCTTTATGTTTTTTTTAAGACCATTGGCAAGAACAGTCTGTGGGCTCTTGGACTGCATAGCTGACCCAGGTTGAGTTACTGGTGCAATACAATTGCACAGCTCGTCTCTGTAGCCCGAGCTCCCTGCAGCATTTGCAGAATCTTGCATATGTGTTGATGTTGTAGTTGTAAATGCTTGCAGATGGGCACTTTCCATCACATGAAACAATGTTCACCTGGTAACAAACGAACAACAATCAGCAAATTGAAGCATCTAGGAAATAAAGTTAGAAATTCTCAAGAAAGTCCAAAGACAATAGGCACCCAAATCCAAGGGCAAAGCAATGAGAAATTTGGAGGCATTTCCTCTAGCCCCTTATGAAATCCCACTATGTCCCAGTAATAAATTCAGAAGTATGCTGCCCAGGCAGGTCTCAATATTTATCTGACTGAGATGAATGATGACATTCCTGTCCATTTCAGTAACAGCAGGTTTTGGCTAATAACAGACACAAAGAAGCAATTTCAGGTTTGCATTTTAAGGTATTCATAACAACCTTGGCTTGAACATGGCACCAAATGTTCTGTCCACAAGTCCTTACAGTATTAATTTCAGTGGAACACTGGTGCAGTGTTGCTGTACTGCTATCATTAAGGAGGAATATAAGAAATCAATCCTTTGGAGAGCCAAGGGCAATAATTACTAATGATACAAAACTGTAATACAGACTGTAACAGAAACAGTCATATAAACTGATAATTTGTTCAAGTTTAATAGTCAGGATTTGCATTTCTGTTCAGTAAGACACTGAGACTAAATTTCCTGGCTGCTCAGCAGTTTACTCTACAAAATGTACTCGCAGAGTCATTTTAGAGGTTACAGCTGTTTCCCTATACTCTTTCATTACAGCTTTTCCAGGAGTTCTTACACATCTCACACTAGACGTCTGTCTGCACCCTCGCTGCTGCTCACACCACCTTACTGCCCAGCACAATGTTGTCGGTGTCCTCCTACAGTAAATCCTTTGGTAGATACACAGATAGTGCCTCGTTCTTCCTACACAGTATGGTCATGCTGCTGTCTATAAAAAAACAACCTTCAGAACCCAAGATTCCTTTCTTCATGAAGCTGGCATTTAAATACTTTCCCTAGACAGATGGAAAATTAAACGCATCTGCAGCAGTACACTGTAGTATTTCACTAGCAAGAATCAGTTACAGAAAAGTTAATTCGCATATAATAATAGTATTATAGAGTGAATTGACATCTTGGATTTGCACTAAATGCACACAAAAGCATAAGTAACATTCCCCTTTTTCCTTATTACTTGAGAAGACAACTGCTGAGAATGTAGAGAAACATTAAAACAGTCTATGAAACACAGAAACCTGTCTGAGAGAGATGCAGACAATAGCCTTGTGGAATTTGTGTTCCCTTCCTTCCTTTTTATTTTTCATATTTTTTCCCTTCTATTAAAAGAAATAGTGATAGCTATTTACTTACTGGTGTGTTACTCCTGCAGTCATTCTTGCGGATAGTCATCCGAACAGTCACCTTTTTACAGAATTTTCCATCTTCCTTACCTGAAAAATGGGCATTGATTAAAAAATATCAGCTCAAAATTCTGAACACTGCAGATAAGAACATTCCTGAAAGTTTTATGAAGTCAAGCGACACAAATAAAATACCAAATACATCCCTGCACATACAAAACTTTGACAAAGTGACATTAGCTATAAATTGTACCGCTTCAAAAACTACTCTATTTCATGCATTGTCTCATTATATCTTTGCTAGCAATTGTAAAAGGTTTATTTTTCAGAAACCTTTTAAGTCCACTCTCTTTCGACAGTTTTGTAAAATTGATCAACCACTCCTGTGAGAAGGCTTGCTAATAATGCATAAAATGCATTTTCTATGAAATAACTAACAGACTTTAATAGCACAATTGCATTCCAGTGTATAAACAAAGCTTAAAATG
>VYZX01033120.1:100095-121441 GCA_013401335.1 Brachypteracias leptosomus | reverse complement strand
TGCAAGTGCAGACTCTTTCAGTTCAATTTTTAGGGTGAGGGGAGGAAAGAATGAAATCATAGAATCATTATGGTTGGAAAGGGCCTCTAGGATCATCAAATCCAACCTTCATCCCAACATCTCCCTAACCACTAAACCATAGCCTCAAGTGCTACATCTACTCGTTTTTTAAACACCTCCAGTGATGATGACACCATCACCTCCCTGGGCAGTAAAGAATTTCTTCCTAATATCCAACCTAAACCTCCCCTGATGCAACTTGAGGCCATTTCCTCTCATCCTATCAATGAACAGAATTATGTAAGTATAATACTTCTATTTACATGTTTCAAAGAAGCATGCTAAAATTTCCATAGGAATAAATATCTACTAAGAGAAAGGAAAGGGAAACAAGCCAACCTGTAACTACTGTAGTTTGAAATAGTGTGAATTGCTTGTTTCCATTGTATGTTTTTATCACATAGACCATGTCTTTGTCATTGTCTTAACTATTTTTAAGACATATTTTTGCACTGCTTATATTGAAATTTGCCATCACAGAAAAACTATCATTGACTTGGCAATGGTAGACCATGTAGAAAGACAGGATATCATTTAATTAATAGAAGTTTCCTCCGTGTGCTAAAGTGTTCTATTGTGTTGTTTTGTCAATCGGAAATGAGAGTAAAGCCTCCTACTCCTGAAAAACATAATTATTAATATTGTACAAGCAGAACAGAAGTGTAATTAGTGAACAGCATACCGCGCTGACTGTGTGATGGTGTAGCAACATAGTTTTTAAATGTTCAAATGGGCCTGCAGACACATGTAACTGCTTTGGTTTATGTTTCCTATGTCTTTCTGTGCTTTCTATCTAACCAATTCTCATTCAGATGTTGTATTTCCATGCTCTAAGGCAACTCTGAGTAAAGTCACTGATGTGCATCTTAGTCTCATTTTTGTGACTTACATCCAATTGCTAGCAATGGAGTTTCAAAGCATATGTTGAAGTCATTTGGGGTCAGCTAGCAGCAGCTCTCAAAAATCTCTCTCTTGTGGTCTATGGTCACATAGTGTTTGAACAATTTCTCTCTCAAGTGCATCAGATGGACTTTTTGTATGTAACTTCTCAAGCTCTCTTGCAAAACATTCCTATTCAACTGCAGCAATATGTTATTCCACTGGCAATAGTGATCTGCACATTAGTTAGCAGTATTCTCTTTGGAAGAAATTAAGCTGAAACACTGCTCTGCTGAATGAATGACCTCTGTTCACCCATAGTATCTCAGGATGTTGTAGCTGGATGAGTTGTATCCTTGAAACAGGTAATAAATGTGCTATGTTGTTATGTCGCAGGCCATGTGTCACAGATGCACTTTCCCTCTGCATTGCATGAATTTCCAGGCACCTGGAAGGCTGGGTTTTGAAGTCAGTCAGTGATCTCTGAACTCACCTAATAAAATTGACACAGGAANCGGGGAGGGGATGATTGCATTTTTCTGGAGATTACCAAGTGTCCTGGGTATGGTTTGACTAACATAATTCCATTCTGCATTTAATTTGTCTCTCCAGCTTTGTATCAATGCACTGAATTTAATAAGATTTGGATATTTTTCTTGGAAGTTCAGGATTTCTTTGTGTTATTTAGCTACATATGTCTGTTTTGTTCTCCACATTTAGATATGGGTTTCCTCATCAGTTCTGTGAGTATCTTTCAGTAGAGTTGCTGTGGGCTCTCTGAGAATCTCTAGCCCTCTGTACCTGTCTTTTCCTAAAGATAGAATTTTCTGAGCATTTTTAAGCTATTGAAGACAGTATTTTTCTGAGCATTCTGAGCACCATAATAATCTGTTATTACCTGAATTCAATCTGAGAAACCTTCTACCAAAAAGGCATTTTCAATCCAGCAGAGAAGGAAAAGCTACTCCGAAGATCCTGTGGGCAAACAACAAAGGTAACTGGCATGCCTGTTGTGTTCTAACTGCTTCGAGCTGGTATTTTGCACCAGTCTGACTGAGTTGATTTCCCTGGATGCCTATTCCTTGAGCGGGCTGTCATGGTTTAACTGGGCAGGCAGCTAAACACCCCACAGCCATCCACTCACTCCCGCTTTAGTGGAATGGGGTAGAGGAGGGGGAAAAAAGGTAAAACTTGTGGGTTGAGATAAAGACAGTTTAATAGGACAGAAAAGGAAGGGAAAGTAATAATAAAGATAAAAATATATACAAAATAAGTCATGCATAATGCAATTGTTCTCCATCCACTGATTGATGCCTAGCCAGTCCCCAAACAGCGGACTACCAACCCCCAGCCAAGTCCCCCAGTTTTTTTATTCAGCATGTTGTCATATGGTACGGAATATCCCTTTAGCCAGTTATGTCAGCTGTCCTGACTGTGTCCCCTCCTGGATTTTTGTGCACTGCTAGCCTCCTCACTGGGAAAGCATTATGAGAAGCTGAAAAGTACTTGACCTAGTGTAAGCATTGCTGAGCAACAATTAGATCCTCAGCATGTTATCAGCATTATTCTCATCCTAAATCTAAAACACAGCACTATACCAGCTACTAGGAAGAAAACTAACTTTTTCTCAGATGAAACCAGGACAGGGCTCACAGTAGCCTTCCCACATAACTGCAACTGTTCTTGTTTCACTCTGTTCCCCAGGTCTGGGAGGGCTTTTTAATGGTTTCAGGAACAAATCTTTAATTATCTGACAAATGGTATATTTACTATACATAAAAGAATGTTTCGGCTGAAGAATCATCCTTCAGACTGGAAGCTGTTATTACAAAGTATAGATTCAAAACTTTATGTATCAGGTATGGTAGTGCAGCAGTACCCTGGTATTTACTACTGAGTAAAAAGACTGTCAGAGGTGACACCTTTTTAAAAAGATTTGTTGTTTGGTCCTATGATATGGAAAGATTTTGACTATGGTAAAAGATGAAATGCAAAATAACATGACCTTGTTAAAAAATCCACAAGATATTCATAATTACTTTCACTAATTTGCTACTGTAGTGAATGTTAATATTTCAGTAAGGACAACTAAGAAACAAACATAGGCAGTGTGAGGAATCCTACCTCCACTCTGTATTTGTCAGCAAGTATAAGAAGCCTATCTTTGGGAAGCCTATCCCAAAGCCAGTGTGAAGACTTCTTGTATCAAGCAGAGAATTACTGTGCTTCTGCAAGCAGCTGGCTTCTGCCATCTCAACTCACATACCATGCATGTACACACAAGGTTCCACTCAGCACTCAGGTGCTTGGACTGGCATTACAGCAGTCTTCTGTAAAACGGGTGAGCTCTATCAGGTAGTATTTGCTTCTAGAAGAAGTTGTACTATGTCAACACAAGAAAGCTTAAATACGTATTACATTCATACACATATCTATGTATTCCATTAGACTTGAAAGACTCATTCACCCGGGTATCATCAGCAAAAAAGAATCACACACTTTCTCCTGATATCAATGGAGGTCAGCTGCAGTGAAATCTGAACTCAGTAGGATCCATACCCTTTCACTCATAAAAAAATAACAGTGAAAGTCATCAAGAAGTAGGAGGTGGAGGAGGCCTCTACAGGGAAATGGGTTGAACTGGATATTCCTAAAAGCATTTCAAAATGGCAGGATCAGAAAGGGTTAGCTAAGCTATTAATCTCGATTCAAAGAACATGCAAGTAAACTCCCTGGTGCACAGAGAACTAGATTGAATCCTTATGAACATGCTGACCTGTTGGCTCTGAACATTATAGACAATGTAGAAACAAAAATAGGAGAAAAATAAGTAGAATAAGTATATCATTTTTCTATATAGCAGTAGTTTCTTGCCAGCTGGACAAATTTGTATGTTTTTTCTAAAATAAACAGAATGTAAGGGGTTTAGTTTTCCCTTTTGAGTTTTCTCTTGGTAGTAATCTTTATCCATTTCATTGAAAAACTTTCCTCTCTGTCTTCAAGAACAAGCAATACATCTCAGGAAACTTTACCAGTTATTCTTTTTGGACAATATTTCTTCTTATACAGAAGCTGTCTACATCTGGGTGGTCAGATTAATATCTCACCATAAATTCAAGTAGACTGGAAACAAAACAGTAGAAGGAAAATACAGTGCCCATCAAGAAACCTTAGAAAGTTTTTTTTAAAAGTTATTGGGTTAAATATATATATTTATTTATCACTCAGACCTTCCCAAAAGTGTCAGACATGAACACCTTTCCTGAGTATTTTAGGTACAAACAGATCAGAGTCTTCCAGAAGCAGATGTAATGCTTGGTCATGTCAACACCTTTGCGGGTACAGTCAAGAGTAATATTTCATAAAACAGTGTGAAATACCTTTAGTTTAATATAGCAGAAAGTAGGTAAAAATGAATGCAAAGAAAAATGTTAAAAATTCTCTATGTTGGACAAAAAAAGAGATATATTATGATTTAAGTGCTAATTGTAATCAATTGAAAATCAAGACAGTGTTGTTAAAATACCTTAAACTTGAGAAATTACAGCTAAAAATATAGAATATTCTTCATTCACTGTAATATGAAATTCTTTAGTATGAAACATTAAATTGAAGAATTATTAATGCTCAGTGTACAGTAATGTGAACTGCAACAAATTACAGTTCACTTCAACAGGAAGGCAGGTAAGAAAAGGAAGGTAAACTGAATCTGTAAAAGACATAGAGTCAAGTTGTTTAACTTCTCAACAGATGATTCCAGGACCAAAATGGAGTTAATTATACCTATAGTTATAACTATAGAATTACAACAAGTCCAGCCTTCCATGCCACAACACAAAAACTATACCTCAGTTTGTGGTTTCCAATTTTTGTTGTGTCATATGTGCAGAGGTTGAAAGCCCTGGACAAGAGAAGGCTCAGTGGGAATCTTATTCCTGCCTTTAACTGTTTAATGTGTATTTAGGCCAAAGACAGAGTCAAACTCTTTGAGAATGAGCATAGCAAAAGACAACAAACAAATGTTTTAGCAGAGAAAATTCCAGTTGACCATATGGAACATGAGCGTGATGAAACACTGGAACAGGATGCTCAGAGAGGTTGTGAAGTCTCCATCCTTGGAGGTACTCAACACCTGACTGGACAATGTCTTAGGCAATCTAATGTAACTTTGAATTTGACTGTACTTTGAGCAGGAGATCGGATTAGATAACTAATTTAGATGATCACTCCAGTGTTCATCTAAATTATCTATACTTAAAATCTAAGATCTAAATTATTGTTTGATTTGAAGATTTATGAGCAGCCTGAAGGGCACATGGGCACAATCAACTGCCTAAAATTCAAATTTTCCCTTGATCACTCTTTCTCTGTACTGCAGAATACATTATTAGTTTATTTACAGTGAGGATTGGAAAATAACCTGTTTGAGTCTGTGTAATGGATAACTCATCCTGGCTGAAAAACACAGCAGACTAATTTTCAGGACTGTCAGCTCTGTGAATGTAGGTGGTCACTGAGAAAGAGATTCATCTTATCATATTTTAGATATTTACAGTGCAGAAACCCACATCTGAGCTACTTATCAAAAATCTGATGTAAATAGAAAGAAAAAGGATTCTAGTGAGCATTTCATCTGGTCTTCAGATATCTGTCAGGAGAAATGAATGGTCTCTTCAAATGACCTATTTTTCTGTCATTGACGAAAAATATAGAATAGCGAGTTAACTCAGTGGTGAAAGCGTACTGTGCAGAAACTCAAATGAAATTAGTTCACCCTAGTTATCTTGTAGATGGAGTCCTTCATCATCTGCCGTATCTCCTGTGTCCTTTGTTAAATATTTCCTCAGGTAGGCTTATCACTGGGCTACCACAACTGTGGTGTTCAATTTGTGAGTCAGGGTCAGAAGAGTAACCAGTAATCCTCACATCCTGCTGGGATTTTGTGGCAGCTAACATTGTTGAGATAAGAAAATGGATAAAGCCTTCTTTTAAAAACTTGAGAAAGTTTCTGAATCACAGATCCTGTTCCCATAAGGGATTTTCACTTCCCAGTCATCTGCTAGAAGACAACACAGTGAGACACAAGCAGTCCAGGAAGTTTCTGGAGGGCATTGGGATAGTTTCTTTGTACAAGTACTGGGTGAAGCAATCAGGAATATGC
Source organism: Brachypteracias leptosomus (assembly GCA_013401335.1). Classification (NCBI taxonomy): domain Eukaryota; kingdom Metazoa; phylum Chordata; class Aves; order Coraciiformes; family Brachypteraciidae; genus Brachypteracias; species Brachypteracias leptosomus. Next base: position 115,341 of record VYZX01033120.1, on the reverse strand, counting down.
ACAGCTGAATCTGCTATTCTCTGGCAAGCAACAACTGATTTGGGATCAGGTAATCAGTGGTAGACTTGGTTGTAGTGACGTTAAATATGGGAGCTGAAGATCCTGAGGTGAGTGAGAGAGGAGAGCAACAGAGTGCAAACTCTGCATTTCCAGCAAACAGTTTTTGGTTTATTCTTAAAACTGGTAGATTACATCCAGATGGATGCCAGCTCTGAAAGGCTAAGGAGCCTGGGAAAGCTGGAAGGCTTTTAAGGACAGAATTGTCCCACTGGAAATATGGTCTACGCTGGAACTTGGTGTACCACAAGTATGATATTTATAGCTTGGCCTAGATATCTCTCCTTTGTTCTCTTTATTGACAGAGCATCTTCATTTGTGTTTCAAATATATTAATTTGGGGCAATGTGGACCTAGTTTATGAGTAACATTATTATCCCACCAGGACTACAATAACACATCTGAGTGTTGGAAGGTAATATGGATAATTTTTTTTCCCATAAAAATCATGTAAAGTTTGACATTTTTAACCTGGGTGCTTCAGTAAATTATTCTGAAAGGGTGAACCAATAAACACATCAAGTAGAATTGTTGATCTAGAAATGATTCACTGTATGCCTGTATTTAAGTGTTCCCGATATAAGTGGTATTAAATGGTACAGGGCCTTTTCATCTTAAAGTAATTTCTGGATTCTTACAATGACATAAAGTCATCAGTATCTGATAGCTGTTTGAAGTTCTAGGCAAACTTAAATTCTTCAAATGTACTGATATTCCTGTCACTATAATCTGAAGTGAAAAGGCTCTTGTGGTGATTTTGATACTGATTAAATGGTATGGAATTATGATTATGATCATATATGATCCTATGCAGTGTCATGTTGAACAATAGCAAGAACCACACTAATATTTCCAGTCATGCATAAATTAAAAGACAACTTCATTCTGTGGATTTCTTTTTCTTCTGATAGACATTTTGCAATTCTTTTTTTTTCACTCTAGAAATNAGGGTAAACCCACCACACCATAACTCATTGCTTAATTGGATAAGGAACATGCCGGAGACTTCAAAATCTTTGATAGTAAAGAAATATGGATTTGTTTGTTCAGTGTGCATATTAATACTTTTTTGATGGTTTGCAGCTGACCAAAGAACTGTGACCTTAAGAGAATTCAGGTTGAAGTTAAAATGTGGAAAATTAAAATTAAGAGTTTTATCTACCAGTTCCAATTAAGGAGCGAACTGACATGCAGCATATTTTGACCTGTGAAGTTTTATAACAAGCAGAAAATGAAAATCATATGGTACAAACCAGAAAATGGATATATGAAAGAAAGAAGTAGAAATGAAAATTCTGACTATTTCTGCCTCATTCAACTCTCAGACCAATATCAGGACAATCTGGATCAACTGTCACTTATGAGGAGAACAGGGATTAAATTCCTGCAGCAAGGAAAAGGGAATCTTAGGAAAGTATTAGAAAGAAATTCTGAAGCACAATACTATTTTCCTTATTTTAATAGCATGATTACGCAGATGCTGAAAGAAGCAGTAGCTTCTGTGATTCTTTATTTTTTTTAATAAAATGGTGTTATGCATTTTACATATGGAACAGAAGATTCTCATCCATGAGACATTACAGAGACACAAGGTCAAATCCTGTTCACATTCATCTTTCTGTAAACTCTAATTTCACTAAGTCCAAACAAGACCGGAGCTATTCTGATACATTCTCTTCTGTTCACAGTTTTTTCATTTAAGTAGTTTGTAATAATTTTTTACTTTCTTCCACTGTGTTAAGCTTTTGCTATAAAACAAACATGTTTTGATATTATCAGCCAGTTCTCACACAAAAATAATTATTTTCAACACTCCAGGGATTATCAAAGCAGTCACATTCTATCTTTTGGATAGAAGATCTTTCATCATAAATCTTCTGTCTCAGCATCACTTAATGACAAGTAGTCACATTCTGAAGTTATTTATGGCTCTGGGTATGTCTATGCACAAGTGTGAAATCTGGAAAGAAAATTCTAGTTTTGACTGTGGGTTTCCTGGTTCATTTGTAATTTTACTTTTACACTGGGAACATCAAAAAATAAATTAACATTTTTTCTATATAATATTGACATCAAGTATATTTTCTGTGAACCACATGGACATTTTTTATCCTTTGCATTTACTGGTTCCTAGGTAAAGAAGATGAAATTAGGAACAGGAACTGAGGAGCAAACCTCAGAAGAGAGAAACCCTGACTGACACAGCACCTCAGGCCAGATGACCTGTTCTCCCTTCCCACCTGTGTTGTTCCTTGCTTCTAAGAAAATGCTTCCATTTTCTATAGTCAGGGGGAATCTACTCTGACTTGACTTTAGCCCTAAAGCTCAAAATAACTTTTCCAAATGTTTAAACTAATTGCATTGGATCTGTTTGAGATGGAATTAATTTCTTCAAAGCATCCCATATGATGCAGTGGTTTAGATTTGTGGCCAAAACAGTGTTTCATCACAACAATGTTTTATCTATTGTTGTCCAGTGACTGCAGAGCATACAGGCCTTCTCATTTTCTCAAATTGCCAACCCAGTGAGTAGGCTTGGGGTGCACAAACAGATGGGAGGAGACATAGCAAACTAAAGCAGAAAAAGATATTTCACACCACATAACATCATGTTCAGCAATAGCAATGGTGGTGAGAGGATGAGTCTCTCCAAAGTAGATGTTGCTTGGAGACTGGCTGGGTATCACTCTGCTGGTGATGAGTGATTGTTTTTGCATTATTTGTTTCTTTCTTCTTTTATTTTCTTTCTTTCTTTCTTTCTTTCTTTCTTTCTTTCTTTCTTTCTTTCTTTCTTTCTTTCTTTCTTTCTTTCTTTCTTTCTTTTTTCCCCTTTTTCTATTAAACTGTCTTTATTTTGATCCACTTTTGCCCTTCAGATTCTATCTACCATCCCATTGCAGGGGAGTGAGTGGGGACTGTGCTGGGATCAACCCTCCACATTAATCAAGGGGTAGTAGCTACCAACAGAGAACGAATGACTCGAGAGGGGAAAACCAACAAATCTGCCTCTGCAGATGTTCTTGTCTTCCAATGGAGTGTTGGTAGCTGCCAAGCTTTTCAGTGAAATCCCCACTTTCTTTTCAGAAAATCATGATTTTATTCTTCAAGAGTAAGCATTGAAGAGGAATTTTTGTAAGGACAAGTTAAATAAGTTATGTGTCACTCTGTGACACTGCACATCATAAAATCTCAGCTAAGAATCTCTGCTTTGCTGAGCATACAAGAAATACAACAGTGAGGAATGATCAACTAACTTTTTACAAAACAAAAAGAAATAAATTGTGAGTTATAACCTTAAATCTGTGTTTATATATCAAAAAGCAGTACTATCTTGCTCACAGTGACCAAAGTTCCAGGCAGTATTGCCAGTAATGAATTGTGCTCCATTGTGAAATACATTACATCTTTAATATGTAAGTCCTAGCATGCTGTGTATTGACAATACACCATTCTAATGATATTAAATTGTGTCTGGCTCACAGTGGATTTCTCAGGCTAGCTAAAGTCTATCTAGGCCAATAAAATGCTCAGCTGGCATAGATGGATATTCTCGATGTGCCATCAAGGTGTTTTGAAGACCTCAGGTGATTATCAAGCAGGCTGCACCTTCCCTCTAAATTATAATTGAGCCAATATCACCTTGTGGAGTTTCTGCATCTTCTGCAAAAAGTAACATTTTAAAAGTTGATTGGAAAAATGAAATTCTATCCTACACAGAAATCTCTTCCCCTGATACTACTTTATTTGGTATTTTAGTCATCAGAAGTTTTATTTTCAGAAAGAAAACATATCAAATAATAAGATCTTAAAAAAACCTTTCAATATATCTCATCTTTCAAGACAAAGACAAAAACTTTCTTTTAAATGAAAGCAAGTCAGTCTTTCTCATCTCCATTTTTTATTCCCTCCTGTACTTTGACTTCCATCTGTAGAATTAGCAGCTGATCTGAACAGTGAAGCATATATATGTTAATCTACAAATGGAACACCTTAAGCTATTGTTTCCAATTTGTGTTAATGTTTTCCAGCTGAATTTCTACTCCTCTATGAAAAGCAAAAAGGAACTTTGCCATTCTCTCATTTTTCCCCATAAAAATCCTCCAAATCACTCTTTGGTGAGTAAAAATATATAAAAGCCAACAACTGAAAAGATATTTAGTTCTAATTTTTTTCTTCAGGTTGCTTGGAATTTGATATTCTCTTAAGGCACTAACTGCAACTGTCTGAAAAGAATTTGTAAAATAAATGTACATTCTTTTTGAGAATAGATCTATAATTCCAAACAATGGGTAAATTTTTCACCCTCTCTGTGACACTTGTCATCCTATAGCTATAGTAACTTAATGCTTTTTCATCCTTCATGCTCTCAAGAGTGAAATCAGGATGGACATGTTTGTCACCATGGCAGCAAAACACTCCATGCATTTTAACCAAAGCAAATGCAGAGAGTGCAAATCATCAGATTCTTTGTTTTTTGAGAGCATTGAGGTGGCTCACTTAACTATAAGCCTCTGCATAAAAATAAAGTGGCATATTTCCCTGATTTTGAATGCTAAAGGACCCTGCATATTCTGTACCTCAGTTTATATTTCCCCTGAATGTTGGCATATGGCTAGTTACTGTATTTTTCCCCCAGGGCAGACAGTGAAAGCTTGTTGCATCGAAGTTGTTATTTAGAAGATGAGATCATTTTTATAGGAAGCTTTGCTACAATACAAAGACTTTCAGCTTGTAATAATATAATAGTAGTTCACAAAATAACTAATGGAAAAGGAGGGAAGTTGTTATGTTCTATGGGAATTTGAAGAATAAGACTGAGTACCTCATAGTAGGTACCTTGAAAAGGTTGCCCAGCATGGAATTTTTAAAAATATTGCCTCTTTCTTCATCTGTGATATCTCACAAAAGATAGTTGTCTCAGGTTGCATTCACCTTCCTTCACAGTCCTCTTTCCTGCAGCATATCTTCCCTCTGCGTCACTCAACCCCATGAGGAAAGCATATGCCTGACCTGCAATAATGCACAGCAGAGGGACCTACCTAGTAGACAAAGTCATCTGAAATCTGCTGAGAATTAGGTGCAATCTGCTGAAACCATGAAGCTGGTTTCCCCTCCTACTTGGTCTTTCCCTTTCTCCCCTACCTGAACTAGTACACCCCTTCTGCCCAGTACAAAGTGAGCTTACAGCTCAGAGTGGCTCTGCTTTGAATTGCCTTCCTTCAGTTGGTGTAACACTCATCCGAAATGGAGTGGCATCTTTTTCAATTTTTATAATCCTATCCTAGTTCACTACTCTGTCATCATGATTTGCACATCGTTATTGCCATCAGGAATTATAAATAGGCGGTACCCTATGGGAAGGGAACTATCAAGGACTGAATCCAATGTGAATGGATAAGGACAGGATTTGCCTCACTTCTTATTCAGCAAAACAAGACAGGTCTACCCTGTGCAACAGACTGCAACTCCTGAAACCATGTGCAGGCAATTTCTGCAATCTCTCCCTGGAACTTTCTCTGCAGTGGAACAATGCTACTCTGCACGGTCCCAGGATGAAAATACTGAGAAGGCACAGTCTAGCTCATTACACATTTCTTTGGCAACTACCAAAGACCTCTGTTGAATATCCCTCTTTCTCCCTCTTTCCTCCACCCCAAATATTGCAGGAAATAAAAGGACTCATAAAATTGAGAGCAGCTTGCAAACTGAGTTTAGCAGTCATGAAGTAGGCACATTATTACTACCCACTCTGAAATAAGCCAACCTCAACTGCAAACAATTAGAAATGCTATAGATGGAGGACATGAAGATACTTGATCTTCAAAAACAGCTTATATTTTGTACTTAAGGGGGAAATGTAATATAGGAGGGACATTCTCTGTGGTTTGTACTTCATTGCCAGTATTTTTTGTTTTGGCAAATTCAGAACTATAATTTTTTTAGTTATCTATTATCCAATACTGACTTTATTGCAAGGAACACTTGTATATAAGAGCTTTAATATTATTGTTTATGGTATTGTATTATTGCAGTGAATGGTATTTCCTAGCATAAAAAGATCTTAAAAGAAATGATGTAGCAGATGAAATCCTGGAAATTAACATTAAAACTTCAGGCATTTTTACTCATCCATGCTTGTTCTATCCACTGACAATAACTATTAACACTGTTAAAACAGAATAATAATATTCTCCGAGAATGCTCCTTTGTAAAGCAGGTAAAGAAGAGACAGTCTTTCCTTGTTTCCATTATAAATATTTCCTACATCAAGAAAAAGGAAGACTGGAAATTTACCCATCACTGTAGAGTAACTATGTCAAATGCAAAGCTGACTATTACATATGTGTTTTCCTGTTGAAATTTTTTTAGTCCTCACTGCAAGTATGTATAGCCCTGGCCTGAGCTGAAATGGGGTCCAAGGCTGTGGGGGGGGCCTGGGAGACTTGACAGGAACAGTTAGGCCTAGTGGTGCCCTCAATATCCTGCCAACAATCTCTCCTGCCAGAGCAAGATGTACCCTCACAACTTGCAGGAACTTGTTTTGGAAGATACTCCCCATGAGCTCCATCTAATATCTAACTGTAAACAAAGTGCTGCTAGCTGGAAGGCCATAGCATAAGGAATTATGCTGTAGGACTAGTTAAGAAGCCTATTGCACCATGAGTAATGCCTGGGGGGATGAAATGAGCTTTCTTGGTAAATAGGTTCACAGTTACTAGTATATTATATTTCCCTGCAAGGGTAGCACATCTGCTGTGAAATCAAAAAGTGCTGGAGAGTGGTTGGAGCTTTGAGGAGGCCAAGTGGCACCACAGGTTACCTACAGCATCCATGTCTGGTGCAGAAAGCAACTTTGCACTATTCCCTTGCCAGATTTGGAACAAATTCTAAGCTCTTCACAGATCCAACCTGATGAATTGTAGAGCTTCTGAAGACATTCAAAGAGCTTTGGGCGGAGAGACAAGGTCTTCTGGTTCTTCATTGGTATGTCTGTAATCTTCTCCCTAGCTAAAATCCCCATACTTCTTTTTGACAAAAGCAGGAGAGGTGAAAGGGCAGATCAGCCTCAGTGCCAGGCTGTTCATGAAATACTTCTCCAAGTCAGCTAATTTAGGATGTGGTAAGCACAAATGTGCCTGAAGGACACCTTCTCTATTGGGATCAGGGCAATAGGCAGTTACTCGGACAAAGGAGCAGCCAGGTTTCTTCCCCTTTCTTAAATACATGAGCAAAGTTGCTGTACTCATATAGGTGCACTGATTAAGACAAGGTTGGTTTGGCTGGGGCAGGGTGTGTGCAAGTCAGGGCTGCAGCCTTGTGGGGCTGAGTAGAGCTGAAGGATCTCAGGGATTGGGTTCTTCTCAGATGAGGATATTGTATGACCTGGGGATGTCATATTTGGTGTGGATATTGTGTAATTATGTTTATGGATTACAATCCTCAGGGTGGAGGAGGGCTGCCATACTCAGTAGGTCTCTTGGCAGCAGGTATGCTTAGGGTGATGGCACAGCCAGGCCACTGCTTATACAAGAAAACACTGGGGCCTGGGGCACTTGAGGACTAAGGTGAGGAAACCAGCCTCAAGATGACCCTGAGGCTAGTTTTTGCCCTCAGGCCCTGGGTACACCCTTCCCACTGTTGGCCCAACAGGAACCACTGCACAGTGATGTCCCTCGGCTGCTCCTCCTATCTGCAGCAGTGACACTGGTGGAAAGGGTCAGGCTATGGAGGGCTCTTGGCCCACGGACTGGGGTGGGGGTCTCTGGAGAGGCTGATCAGAAGATCCATTGGTGCTGTCAGGGTCACTGTGGTCAAAAGATGACAATTTAATGAAAATGATACTAGTACTGGGCTGGAGCCCTGTTCTCAAGAACTGGACTCAAGAAAAGAAAAAAAAGTTTCTTTTTATGATTACAAATGTCACTGGGCAAAGAATTAGAAATCAATCCAGATGAAGGCAAAGGCTATTATGGTTTTCATTTTGTCCCACTATGAATGTTTCATACTCATCAGTTCTGAGAAAAATTCCTCACATTTTTAAGTGCAAACTGACTGAGCATTCGAGGGAGCCACTTAAATTGAAACCATTCTTTAGCTCATAATGTAACCAGATGATACATCAAACATTTTTGCTTATTAATGCAGGATTTTGAACATGAAGGTTTGTTCCATCTTCACCGTTTATCAATCTGTCCATTCAGTCTGAACATCCACACAGGATGTTATATTCTGCCTTAAATTTCTATGTTACTGTAGTAGAGGGAAGCACTGCAAAGGCTTTTATTCTTATTCAGGAAATCTTTGATGTACTTCAAAGATAAGAGTACTTCATTATATTCACGAAGAGTAAAAGTGTCCTACTATGACAAGAACTATTTTAATATGGTGGTTAAGTGAAGCTTAACGTTCGTTTCAATTGAATAAAAGCACTTGCTGATGTCAGGTCATTGTTCATATTTACCCTCTTCAAGTCCCAGGTTCTCACTAAAAATGCTTACATCTTTAAAAAAGATTAGATTTTGTTTCATAGCATGTCATAGGATTACACTGACTTGGATTTCTTGCAATAAGACATTTAAGTCATTAAGCTAACACTGGAGACAAAAGACTTTCAATTTACTATTCATAAGGCCACACTCTCTTCTGTGTAGATTAGTGGCTCTCTTGAACCTTGCAGTTTTAGAGTCTCTGGAACAGATCTGCAGTGACACAGAACATATCTGGCACTATCTTGTTCATTTATACCCATGAATTAAGTGAATCTTTTTTAGAATGGAAGTGAATTTCTCTATGTAGGAGAAAACAAAGCATAACACAGGTTTTCATCCTAACCAAATGGTGAATATACTTTTTGTCACTATTCCAGTAATTTTCACACTCAATGAGAGGAAATGAAAGAACATTTTTGGACTTAAAATAATTGTTTGTTCATTAACAGTTTATAAAAATTCATGACAAAATTGTTACTCTGTTTGCTAGATATCATACAAACAAACAGGGAAATTAACTGGAATATGAGAAAGCCTTGCTCCTTTTTATGCAGTGAGGTCTGAAAGACATAGTCATCTCTTTTTTTTGGTTCTCCTTCTCTCCCTTTAACAATTTTCTCCCTTACTGTTCATTACCCTGACATTCACACATCTACTGCTGTCCCCAGGGTCCCCTGCTGAGAGGGATGTGTTACAGCTGAGTCCCTTAAACTGTTTCCATTTCCCTTATGTGCCGTTCTGTAAAGAACCACTTTACCGTATGATATTTATGTCACATAATCATATCTGTTATGGCCATGTCTACAAGGCAACTGAAAAGGAGACTAATAGTACCAAAGCTAAAACTGTATGCAGTGTGAATATACCTACTGTTTTACACAAGAGCATTTGTAATGAACTATTCTGACCAAATGTGCTAGATTTTTCAGGATTAAGAACAAAGCCAAAGCACTAAGTTATTGATTAAAACACTAATATTTGCAGCCATCAAGTTACATGAAATGAAATACTAAATAGGAATGTATGTAAAAGTTGAGGTAAACAGGATCCAAATGAATCCTCTGCTGATATCTAGATTAAGCAAATCTTGAAAGCTCAAAATATTTTTTAAAAACATCTTAAAGGTTTCATATTGAATATTTTTTCCACATTTTCTCCTCAATTCTTAACATTGCATGAGGTTCCTGCTTTCTGAAATCATGGACTTCCAAGAGTTTTGTCCTTTGACATAGTATATACGAACTTATAATTTCAGTGTACAATTGTCTCTTACGACACAGAAAACTTCTGACAAACTTTCTGTAGACACCTTACATCATTTTATGCAATTCTATTGTGTCTTTGTGTAAACACTTCCTTCTTAGGCCAGTATTTTCAGTTTCTTCACACAGTAGGTTTTTTAATCTAACTGCTGAAGTAATTTATGGAATGGCCAGAAAATATGACCTAGAATATCCTTGAGTGGCTACAGTACATGTTTTGCTCTTTTTTTGTTCCTGATGCTGTAGTCCATCCTGTTCCTTATGTAGGCTGACACATTGTTTGCTTTCTAGATCATAGACATACACTAAGCAGAACGAATGGTCTTCACAGACCTGATACAAGAGAGAGTAGCTCTCGCTGGAGTGTCCCTGTGTGCTCACCACAAAGCCTTTGTACTTCCACCATCACATCTCTGAAATGTTGCTTCTCTTTGGTGGTTGAAAATGGACAGTGGGATTGAGTGAACCCTCAGCAAGTTTGCTGATGACATCATGCTATGTGATGTGGGCCAACATGCTGGAAGGATGGGATGCCATCCAGAAGGACTTTGACAGGCTTGAGAGGTGGGCCTGTGCAAGCCTCATGAAGTTCAACAAAGCCAAGTGCAAGGTCCTGCACGTGGTTCAGGGCAATTCATGATTATCAGTACAGGCTGGGCAATGAGAGGTTTGAGAGCAGCCCTTCAAAAAAGGACTTGGGGGATGCTGGTTGATGAGAAGCTGAACATGACCTATCAATGTGTGCTTGCAGCCCAGAAAGCCAACCATTCCCTAGTCTGGATCAAGAGAAGTATGGACAGTAGGTCAAAGAGTTGATTCTCCCCCTCTACTATGCTCCTGTGAGACCCCACCTGGAGTACTGTGTTCAGCTCTGAGACCTCCAATACAAGGAAGACATGGATATGTCAGAGCAAATCCATAGGAGGGCCACAAAGGTGATCAGAGGTCTGGAACAACTCTTCTATGAGGAAAGGCTGAGAGAGTTGGGGTTGTTCAGCCTGGAGAAGAGAAGAATCCAGAGAAACCTTATAGTGCCCTTCCAGCACTTAAGGAGGGCTTATAAAAAAGATATGAAGGGACTCTATCAGGGAGTGTAGTGGTAGTATGAGGGGTAATGGTTTCAAACTGAAAGAGGGTAGATTTGGATTAGATATAAGGAAGAAGGTATTCATTCTGAGGGCGGTGAGTCACTGGAACAGGTTGCCCAGAGAAGTTGTGAATGCCCCCTCCCTGAAAGTGTTCAAGGCCAGGTTGGATGGGGCTTTGAGCAATCTGGCCTAGTGAAAGGTGTCCTTGCCCATGGCAGGGGGGTTGGAACTAGATGATCTTTAAGGTCTCTTCTAACCCAAATCATTATATGATTCTATGAAAACGAGTTAACCAAATAAGGACCAGTTTCCCTTGATGCACCCATTCTAGAGCAAGCTTTTGGAAGACTACTAAACAGGGAAGTTGATCAGCATTGGTTTCTTCATGGTTGTAGGATTTCTGGAGTATTCTGAATATTTCTTATATATTATATAGATATATAAATACACTAATGTGACATAAATATACATGAATAAAAACACTCAGGATAAGATTTATCTGAATAAATGTTAATAACTTCGGCTTAAACATATATTTTTGCTAGCTGTCTGTATTACCATTGTGTACTATAAATTTCACTTTATATATTATGAAAATAATTAAGGACTTAATCTCATTCTGAAGAAGACATCCAAAATAGGTGAATCAGAGACTTTGATGTCTGTATCTTTCTAGTGGATAAAATGGGAGTCTGAAGAGACTAGCTCAGTTAGATTTAAGATCTATATGAAGGATTCCTATAGTTAGGTGAGATGAATTTCTCCTCCAATGACTTGGATCAGGTCCACTTGAGCAATGAAACTGAAACTTCTTATGAGGCCATCTCATGAAATTTCAGACTGTAGTATCTGCCAGTAAGCGTTTCAACAAATTATGTCGGTTTTATTTTGCTTTGACCTTGTCACTGCAATTCTGTACTTATTAATCAGAGGCATATAATGTTTGGTATTTAAATCAAATATTTTGATTGCATTGTTGCTCATGAGACCTATTTAGAAGGAAAAATGCCATTATATCTCTCTTGGGGTGAGAGGAAATAATGTTGGCTGTGTTGAATGTCTTTCTACATGAAGCTTTAAGAAATGAGTTCTTAAATGTCCACATGTATAAAAAGGCATTTATGCTTGTAAAATCATTTGAATAAATAGGATTTCTGTAAATATAATAATAAACTTAGTTCAAAGGCTGTATTGTATTGTTTATACTAAATGCAAGCTTGCATGGAGTAAATCTTCATGGAGTTGGAAGAAAAAAAGCATGAAAAATAGTTAAGCCTGTGGAGGCATTCTGGATTTAGAAAATCATACTTTTTAGGAAGGATATTTTTTTAGCTTCTCTCAGGTTAAAGTTTACTTCCACTTTATTTTGTTTGAAATAAGGCTGCCAAGGTACCCTTGTGTTGTGTCATGTCCACCCCACTGGGCACTCAGCCCCACACAGTCACTTGGTCACTCTCCCATGATGGCATGGAAAAGAGAATCAAAAGAGTAGGAGTGAGAAAACCTGTGGGTTGAAATAGAAACAGTTTAATAGGTAAAGCAAAAGCTACGTGTGCAAGCAAAGCAAAATCAGGAATTCCTTCACTAATTCCCATTGGTAAGCAGTAATGGTTACATGGGAGGACAAAGTGCTGTAACTCAAAAGTCCCCTCTTCCTCCTTCTTCCTAGCTTCTATTGCTGAGCAAGATGTCATATGGTATGAAATATCACTTTGGTCAGTGGAAATCAGCTGTCCCAGCTGTTTCCCCTCCCAGGTTCTTGTGCACCTCCAGCCTATTTGTTGGTGGGACAATGTGAGAAACAGAAAAGGCCTTGATGCTGTGTAATCACTATTCAGCAATAACTAAAACTTCCATGTATTATCAAAATACATGTACTGTATGTATGTCTATGAGACAAAGCATTCTGCCAGCTATCTCAGCCAAAACCAATACACCTCTGTGGTCATATTTATGGTGTGTTCCATACAGACTTGCAGAAACTTGTCATGCTCTCACCTGTTAAGAGCAAAACATAAATGGAAGATAAATACGAGACTCTTACAATTCAAGCATGACATTATTATTTGTGAGGTCCTCATTGTCAAAAAAAACATATACAATGATGAGATGGATTTAAAAATAGTCAGTAAGACAGTTGGCTGGTTTTTGGCTGCTCTATTTTTGTTTACAACTACATATGAAATAACATTTCAGAGAATAAGACCTATTATTCCAGTGTAAAGGATATGCAGTATGTGGAAACCAATGCATGTTTTAATTGTGGGTAACAGATTGTCATCCTGAGACTTTGCTAGATATTTGAACTCCCAGTTCTAGGCATTGAGCAAACACCATTTAAATCTAAACTGTTCTGTGAAGAGGTGAAAATGTAAAAAAAAAGAAGAATAAAAAAGATTGTTGGAAGAGCTGTGAATAACCACAGGTGTCTTTGTCCTAAGCTACAAAGCTGTAATGCCTACTAAGATAGAAATACTGCTCTGTAAGAACATGTTTGTTTGAAATTGTTTAGTGAATACAGATCAATACCATGCAGCTGTATTTTAGATTACAAATGTATAAATACGTTCATGATCATGAATTATAAATGAAGCAAAGACTTCTGACTGTGTAATTAATATGTGTCTTATTGATTCAATATGTGCTGCTTAAACAGTTTGGTTCCTTCTTGTGCCAAAACCATACTTGGTGTGTGACAAAGTGTGATCAGAGAAAGAGATAAAACGAAAAGTCAAGCTGGGTACATCTACATTTCAGGAAAAATACAGTGATACTTTTCGAAAGGACAAAAGAATCTTTATCTGATTCAACACAATTGAAAAGCTCTATGTTCTCCATTAGACAGACTTGGGAGAATTTTGACTAAGATATACAAAGGTTTTTACAATCCTAAATCCCACTGAAATTAAAGGAGCTGGAAATATGAATATCCTTGTGGTTCTTGTCAGTGACCTCTCTTTGTCTGTAAACCCACAGACTGATCTTCAATTCTCCTTGAAGTGTTCTGTGCATAAAGTACTTACCTATGCTCCTTCCGAAATCCTCAATGGTAACATTAGGTGACCCATGTGTTCAGTGAAGCATGTCCTAGATATCTTCATGTCTCTTACATTTGAAAATGTTGAATAATTGCAGGATGAAATTTCCAGCCTTCAGTGGAAGGTCAAGAGAAACCGAGAGGAGTTTCATGGTGGTAGCCTGCATTGGTCTTAGTCCATGGAAGAAACCATATGTCAGCTACAATGTCAGTAAGTAAAACTTTTCACTAGCTTTCTGCAGAAATGAGAGAGTGCTCAGGGACTACGAGCAATGACAAAATCCCAGATTGAACTGTGCATTTAATTAATGCTATAGGCTACAATAGAAAACTTATTTGCTATTTGCTTTTAATTGGGGCGAGTGTAGAACTGCTATGTGTGCAAGTGATCACATTGACTAACGTGATCCAGATACAGTTAAAATCTTTGTCATTTCCAAATCTTGCCATGTAGTGTAGTAATATATGGAAATTAATTCAGTTCCATTCATGCTAGCATTTTGAAAGTCTGCCCCTCAAAGATTATGGCAAAGGCTATGCTCAATGTAGCAATGATCTTCCACAGCTACTGCTGGGGGGACGGGGAGGAGGGAAGAGAGAAGCTTTCTCCCCTGATTCACAGCAAACTGAGTAAAAGGACTACTATTGTGATTTCAAACCTTGCAAATTAGATTCAAAACTGGCAAGGAAGTGGCCTTTTTTACCCTACCCCTGACTAAGGTTATGGCTCTTTGGTTATCACATATAGTATTTGTATTAGGAATAGTGTGACCAGCAGGACTAAGGAAGTGATTTTACCCCTGTACTCAGCATTGATGAGGCCACACCTCGCATATTGTGTTCAGTTTTGGGTCCCTCACTACAAGAAAGACACTGAGGTTCTGGAATATGTCCAAAGAAGGGCAATGAAGCTGGTGAAGGATATAGAGAATAAGTCTTATGAGAAGCAGCTGAGGGAGTTGGGGATGTTTAGCCTGGAGAAAAGGAAGCTCGGTGTAGACCTTATCACTCTCTTCAACTATCTGAAAGGAGGTTGTAGACAGGTGGGGGTAGGTCTCTTCTCCCATGTAACGAGTGATAGGACAAGAGGAAATGGCCTTAAGTTGTGCCAGGGAAGGTTTAGGTTGGACATTGGGAAAAATTTCTTCTCAGAAAGAAAACATCAGAGCAGGCTGCCCAAGGAAGTGGTTGAGTTATCACTGGAGGTACTTTAAAGATGTGTAGATGTTGTGCTTAAATATATGGATTAGATGTGGCCAGTGCTAGATTAATGACTAGAATCAATGATCTTAAAAGTCTTTTCCAACTAAAAT
>VYZX01033120.1:75489-99442 GCA_013401335.1 Brachypteracias leptosomus | reverse complement strand
ACTAGAATCAATGATCTTAAAAGTCTTTTCCAACTAAAATGATTCTGTGATTCTATATAAATTCTTTCTTTAAGAGGCTTACTGTCTTAAATTTGTATTTGATTCACTCGGTCACTAATCCAGTTTCTTACTAATATAACTACATTTATTTCAATGTCTTTATAACATCACAAAGTAGAAAATAGTATCTATGAAGAAATGAGAAGTGTCCATGCAGTATGGAATGAATCACTTAAAAGCCTGGACAATACATGAAGTTTTGTTTTTGACACTCTAAACTTCCGCTAAAATTTAAGCTGTTTTATTAAACCAAATTCATTTAAACAGCCGTGATGTTTATATGTTGTGTGTAAATCATGTAAGTTATAGTACAGCTGTAGATAAGATATAACATATATGTGAATAGATAAATGTGACAGAGTATTGCATAAGTACGCTGTGTTGGTACTCATACAAGGTACAGTGAAGTCTTTAAAGACAGAAAGCACCAGTGCTGAGATGAAAGTAGTAAGGGCAAAAGTCAGATGCAGTAACAACACCTCTGGGATGCCTGGTAAGGGCCTAAATGTCCAATTTAAAAGTAACACACTGTTACGACAACAAAAGAAATAATCTATGGCCAGTTAATGATTTGAATATAGTAGAACTTGGGGCTAAGTCAAGACACTGGGGCTTAAAGAAATCTAGATTTAGTTTTTGCTTTGTAAAATACTTCCTTTGGGATTCTGAAGAAGTAAATTACTTTAAGTTATCAAAAAGATATTTAAAGTAAAGTCCAGCTAAAAGTCCCTTGTGTTTTTTCCTAAATACGGGTTTTAGGATCCTTCACCCCAGTAATGGGTACTCTATGAGACCCAAGAGGTAAATAAGCATGCATTGTCATTGTTGTTATACTACTTAGTATAGTGATCACCAGTGTTATTTCAATGATTTCCAGTTAGCCAATAATCTTACAGTAGATACTGTATGCTATAAATATACACTAACAATTTGGATCACCATTATAGTAAATATCTTTTCATTACATAATATACATTATATATATATATATAGTACTTCCACATACTTCTTGTATAAAAGGTATACATGTAATTTTAAGTTGTTACACTACAAATATTATTATAAGCTTTCCAATAGTAATGTTTTTTAAAAAAAATGCCCCTTTATAAATTGTTGTTCAGACAAGGTTTGTCTGGAGCTTCTATGTATACAGAGGTATGGTATGTACAGTGTGTATATGGATAATAGAAAAGGAAAAATACTTCATTTGGTGTGATGTGTCTATACATTTCTAGTATAATTCTATTTTTCCTAAACAGAATTAAAAAAGGGAAAGACAGATTTGTCTGTCTGACACTTCAGTGTCTTTCTTGTAGTGATAGGCCCAAAACTGAACACAGTATTTGAGGTGCAATCAGGAGATTTTAAAATTAATTTAATAGGGAAAAGGTTATAAAAAATATGGATAGTCCAAGACTTAAATTAAGGCACAAAAATAATCTGAAACTACTGTTCAAAAGGGGAGACAGAAGATAGTGTTGTGATGTAGCTATCACATAGTTATTACCATAGTGTTGTGGACTGCTGTGGTTCAATGCCAGTCAGCAGGTGAGCACCAGGCAGCCACTCGCCCACTCCTCCCCCCTCCCAGCGAGATGGGGAGAAGAATTGAAAAAAAAAGGTAAAATTCCTGAGTGAAGATAAGAATAGTTTAATAACAAAAACAAAGGGAAATATAATAATGATAATCATAAAAGATAATAATAAAAACATAATAATTGTAATGAAAATGAATATGTTATATACAGGGCATAGCTGTAATTGGTTATTGGGAGCTACAAATCACTGACATCTTAGAATGTAAGTATCATGGACTTGTTGGATTTGAATCAAGCATAGTTACCGTAGGCCTCCTAAGAAAGTCTTGTTAGCAGTTCTTCTGGGAATCTTTGTTAAACTTTATACAGTTCTTGCTTATCGACTCTTCCAGTTTGTCCAGGTCTTTATATAAGATGTCTCTCTCTTCTGACATGTCCACCTCATGACCCACTTTAGTATTATCAGAAAACTTCAATCCTATCAACCAATTAATTTGGGAAGATGTTGAACAGCATTTATGAAGATGCTGACTGAGATTAAGTCTAGGCTTTGGGTGGAAAACTCACATGAATAAAGGGTTTGTTAAAAAGAAAAAAATGTTAGTTTGTAACTTATAACCTCCACTTCTAAGTGAGATTATGTATGAAAAGGTGGCATTCTCTGTTTATGGCAATTTCTAAATGCTTTGCTTCATCAAACATACCCAAAGTTTTCTGCCTTACTATGAAAGAAATATAGCAATGTGTAAGGTTTGTGTTTCCTTTGTTAGCAGTTGATGAGCAGGTTAGACAAAGTAAATAAATAAATAAATTTGAAAGACTTACAAATTCGTGTGTGTGAGGCCAGTACATAATATAAATTGTCTCAGTTGCAGATGTGGGGTTTTTTAATATTTTTTTTTTCTATTAAATAAAAAATAATTAATTGAAATGACAGCCCCTTTCCCCAGCAGACTCAGTTTCTCATATTCTTCTATTTTATAGTGAATGTTCTGGTATAATTTGACAGCTTTAAAGAAGAATAATAGTTAAGCTACAAACACATGCCTGCTACAGAATACAAATCTACAGTGTATTAATCTGCTGACCTTTACACTGAGAAAATATCTCATGCTCTTTATTTATAAAAGCCTATCAGCAGTACCCAGATACAGTGTTATATATAGTAAGTGCTGTATATATCAGTTGATCTCTGTGTATAGTTTATGGCATCGAAGGTGTAGTAAAAAGATACATCAGGGTTTATCATCTGCACCCTGCCGGTCACTTGACAGGCATTTCTGTTTAAGATATATGTCAATGAGTAAAAAGAAAGTGTATTGAAGAAAGGTATCTATTAAAACAGTACAACTGGCAACATCTGGGAAGTCCATCAATAGAATTTTATAGCTTGCATTTGCTTGAAGTTAAGGTCTATTACATAAAATGTGTGGTAAAAGAATTATGTCATTTTTCACCCAATTGTTATAGCAGAACATAAGGAATGTGTTGTATCCATCCCTACAATAAAAAACACACACACATATATATATACACAAACACACACAGCACGTAGTTCATCTGGTCTGTGTGTGCTAAGTAGTGAATAAAACCAGATATGAATCAAAGTTTAATGTCCATCTATACAAAATTCTTTTTTAAAAAACAGAGAAGAGAAAAGAAATATTGTAAAGGAACATCGTACATCAATACTTTTTGGACTGTATGTTGATAAGAGCAAAGTAATTGTTAGAAACACTGTACATTTTATATTATCAAGGTTTTTTTAAAAGGAGAAATGAATAGAATATATTAACATGGTTAGAAAGCTAGAGATACTTCTTGCTTGCTAGGGGAAAAATATGAAGTTATAAAAGCTTGTTTTAAGGACAATCCTTCAGAAGTAAGAGTTCCTTAAAAAAGATGTAGAACCCCTTTATAATCTAATTTGACATGTTAGCAACTTCTTTTGCAGCACTGACATTCACAAGTCAACTTAAAAGTGCACTTGAACTACACTAAAAAGATGCATTAATTTCCTTTAATTTCAGCCGTCATCATCAAGATGCAGTTTTCCTGCCTTGAATGTTCAAAGACGTAGAAATTTGTTTCTTTCCTCTGTATATAAATTGCCTGACCCTGACAAAGGATGAGAAAGCCTTTCCTCTGATGAACTTCCAGGATCATTCCTAGCACTTTATAATGGGTCACGTTTCAATATATAAAATAAACAATTTAATAAAACTCCATATTGTGAAGATTCAGGAAGAACCACAAAGGAACAAAACTAAGCTCTGAACAATGTTTAAAAAACCCTTTTCCCTTTGTGTTTTGGAGATTTTGGTTGGAAATGATGAATAGACTGTTTTCACTCTCTGAGCTGTCTGTTACAGAGGTCCCATATTTAGTGTTACATTTAACCACCGTAGCAAATATGAGTACAATTTTATTATAATAAGGCATGTATAGAAAAAAGATTGCAAAATTAATACTTTGTTATAAAATTAGACAAATTATTCCTTTCTCACCAGACATGAGAGCCACTCAAGCACGTTTTATTCCAGCAGGAGCTGCTATCTACTCTGCATTTCATGGCTAGAAATACTGGGAATTAGAACAATTATTTAGGTGTCTAACTATGTCTATACTGACCAAACTTTCTTTATATTCTTCAGAAAATTTTGGTGAGAAGCCTTAAGGCATTTTTCTAAATGTAGCACAGTTGGTTATTTGGGAAATGATTCAGCCTTATTACTTATACTCTTTTCTAGGCAACCATTCTTCACTTCTGACAGAGGCTTTTAACTGGGTTAGACTTAGCGTAGGTTTTTTATAGAGTTGGATTAATTTGCTGAATTGTCCCTTATGGTTAGAGCATTTGGTTCTTTTATAAAAGGAATAATCTGTGACGTGGACTATAAATAGAACAAAAACTAAACAATTTTTTTAATGCATAAGAAACAGAGTGTTATTCAATGATATCAACATGTAGAGATATTATATTCCTGTGAAGTAATTTTTTTAATAATAATAAATATGAAGGTTCTTAAATCTGTCCAGATGTAAAAAATCAATGCTGTACTAATCCAAATAAGAAGGACTGCTGCAAAATATTTATGAATCCAAAATGCAAATTGTAAACTCAGATTCATGTTTTCTTCATTATAGACAACTTGTCAAAGTTATTGGTTCAATTTAATCATTTTAGAAAATGAATTTTCTCTCAGTACCTATTTAGCATATGAACATTACTAATTCAAAGTAGCAGTGAGTTTAAGATCATAACTACAGTATAAAACATTTAAATGAATAAAAACTTATTTGTGGTCAGAAAGGCACTAACCTTGTGGGTAAACATATCATTGTTTATTGTAGAATGTTAGTTTTTTCTACTTTTGTATGAAATGCCTGAGAGGTCTTATCCTGTGCAGAGATGGCTACAGGAAAAAGTGAAAACAAGAAAACAAATGGCTACTCTGATCTTGTTAAGCCGTTTCTTTTTCAATGTCAACATTAACTCTTCCACCTCCAAACAGAGCTTAAATACAATTTCTCAGCTACATTTATATTTTAGAAACTCCTTCATTAATACTACATCAACAAATTTTAATACTTAATTGACATGTGTCTTGTACTTAAGACTGTACAAAATAAAAATGTGAGTTCTGAAAGTTCAACAGATGCAAAATAGTTACATTAAGTGAGCTTAATTTGTATCTTGTATAGCCATATAAAATTATATATTTCATTTTACAAAACCACTTAAGAATAAAAGAGCATTTTTTATTTTTTTTTAAGTTCTTTTTAATGGAGAATAGAGTAGATTGAAATCAAACAAGCCCACCTCCTTCTCCCTTACTCTCCCCCTGCACCCCCTCAATCTTTCCATGTGTCTTACACATTATGAGAGGAACACAAGGATGCAAGCATTTTAAATAGTAGCTTCTGTGCTTTAGAGTAGTGCATGAGCTCTCTATTTCTGTCCAAATATTTTTCTGGAATGATTTTTGATACCCTTCACATTATAGCACTTCCTATATCACGTCTTAGCCACCTCAAGTTTTAT
Organism: Brachypteracias leptosomus; assembly: GCA_013401335.1. Classification (NCBI taxonomy): domain Eukaryota; kingdom Metazoa; phylum Chordata; class Aves; order Coraciiformes; family Brachypteraciidae; genus Brachypteracias; species Brachypteracias leptosomus. The sequence goes on along the minus strand of VYZX01033120.1, from coordinate 93,799 downwards.
CTTTAGATTAACAGAGGGATATTTTGGTTTATTTTAAATGGAGGGGAAAATCTCATTATACAGTGAGAAGATGAGTATTGCTGAAATTAAAGATAATAAGCCAAAGACATTAAGCTATCAGCTGTCTGAACAGCTAAGATACTGACACTTCTGAACATCAAAGCTTGGTTTAAATTGTCTGCATTATTTCTAGGTTAAAAAAAAAAAAAAAAAGATACACTCTGAAAATTATTTTTGTCAGGAAATTACCATATTCTACTTTTGGTTTCTTCACACTCTGACTCTGGATAGTGCTTGCTGAAATTTTTTGATTAGTAATACAGTCACATTTTCCTGGCTCTGTTAAATTATGTAAGGGTGGAAATAGTTTGATTATTTATTAAAATGGAAAATGTATACCTGAATGAATAATGCTGCTCCATACTGTGAAACTTTGATTTTCATTTTTGTCAGTAGAAATATGTAGCAACCAGAATGATCAGAGAAACAGGAACTTTAATGTATGTATTTCACTTGCTTGCTATCTCTTCTCTAGGCCTGATAAAAATGCATTGTTTAGCAGCTGTAATGCATTACAGAGCGAGAAATCAGGGTTTGTAGAGTTTCCATCATCAGTTTCAAAGACTAACTTTTATGCATGCTTATAAATATATGTAGGGAAGATCAACATCTATATTCATGAAGGTTATTTCCACAGATAATACCCGATGCTTTCCAGAAAATACAAATAGCCATGTCAAAACTGATAGGTAATCCAACACACAAGACTAGCAATGATTCATAGATTACAGTTAGACTCCAATTTGCCCCCATCTCAGTAAGGATACATGAAAGGTATATTTTAAATTCATTCATGCATGATACCAAAAGTTTTATGAGACTTAAAAATTATTAGTTTTAGCAACTATTAGACATTTTGATACCTCAGAAATTAGGAGATCACTATATATCCCTATATTTAAAGAAGCATGTGCCACGTGAAATTTGAATGATTACTATCCGTGGTTACTATCATTTTTAAAGGCCACCACTGGATTTATATGTTTCAGTGTTGGCAGGAGGTCATTTTCAGAAGATTTCAGATTTTCTATACATCTTTCTGCTTATGTTTGTCATGACTCTCAAGGGAAATAAATGACTTAGCTTTTTTGCTATGACATGCTGTGTAATACATCAGTTAAAAACAACAAAAAACCCCAACCAAACAACAAACAAACCAACAACAAAAAAGGGAGGTATAATGGGTAAGATTAATCTCATGCAGAATGACAATACCCTACTTTATTATTAGAAGGAATATGTGTTAAACTACTTTAATTAGATATTAAATGAATCCTTCCTCCCACCTTTTTTTTTTTTTTTCAAGTGTAAACCAACAGGGTATCTAACAGAGATTTCAAATGAGAACAAAAAAATCTAGAAGTGTAGTCCATTCTTTCTTTTACTTCATGGAATGACTGTTCCTTAAATTGTCACAAACCTATATGAAGTCCTTCAATAATCGACTTTGATTTTAAAAGTAAATAGGATTGGTTAAAATAATGGATTAAAAATAACAACAATAAAAATAAAAATGGAAGAGAATGACACCTCTCTAAGACAATTTTCATACCACGAAGTGTACTGTAAATATAGAAAATGGTATTCTGCGCTTGCTGAACAATCTTGCCTATATCAACAGGTTTGCTCGTGGCCAACCTGGCAGAAAGAGGAGAAATAGATCCACCATATTTCTATTCTGAAGACAGAAGATCAGCAGATGCTTTGGTAAGCTGAAGAGCATGGTAGAACCTTCTTTCATATTCATGTAGACTGTTATGGAAATGTATGCGATAGAAATTTATCCAAGATTGTTTAGTCAATTAGTCTCAAGGTAAGGATAAATCAAAGAAGCCTGACGAAACAGAGGTCGGACTGGACAATCCTAGCAGTCTCTTCTGGTCTTAAAAGAATCAAATTAAGTAACAACAGCAGTACAAGAGGCTCAGCCATAGAAAAGTCTAAGGAAGACAAAAAGGGGGAAAGAGGAAAAAAGCTACAAAATTGTATTCTTAATCCAGTCAGCCCAGCTGTCAGCTTCTCACAACTCCAAATGTGTGTTGCACAAGTTCCAAAGTGTCTGACTACAGCTTTGTGCAAAAGGGCTTCTTCATGGATATGCTTGCCTAAAGACATTAAAATTCCTTAACTAGTGCACAGCATGTTTCTGCTTTTCCAGTTCATCAACGTTATTTTATTTCCATGCTTGAAGTTTGTAAAAAACACTTTTTTTCATTTCTCAAAGTTTATGCAGATTTTTGGCATACCCTAAAACCATAACCACTTTGTCTTTCTTCAAATACATATTTAATAACAAACCTCACCTTTAGAAAAGAGCTTGTAATGACATTGGCTTAGTTTCTTTGTCAATGTCAGTGTAACATCTTCAGTAATTTGAAACATTTTTATGTAGAGCTTTTACATTGGGATTCAGGAGCTTTTGAAATTGCTTTGAATGAGAAAGCCCTAGAGCTGGTTTTCTATTTAAAAAAAAAAAAAAAAAAGTTTGTTTCCATAATGACATTTCAGACAGCTTGAAGTATATCATTCCTCAGAAATGCTATGTATGTTATTTTGGTTAGATGTGAACGGAATTTGAACTTGTATAGAAGATTATAGTAAGCAAACTATGTGACTGACAAGACATTATAATGGAGCGGTGCAACAAGTACAGATTGCAAATAGCAGTTTGCTGATTATGGAATTCCAGATGAGATATTGAAAGATAATGGTTCAGGTCTGACTTGTTTTCAACCTTTTCATTGATATCTGTTTATATATACTATATAAAGCCTAATCAAAGTAAAATGAGTTGCAATAAAGGTCCACATCCATAGTGAAGAATTTAATCAAAACAATGAGCTGTCATACATTGGTAAAAAATAAAAATTAGTTCTATAGGGTGAGGATCATATATTTAGAGATTTATATTGTAGTTTTAGTACTGAGAAATAATGTGTAAGAGTAAAATGTCAGTGGTTAAAATCAAATAAATGTTTTTAAAATATCTAGAATTTAACATTCTCTAAAATTTTTACAAAAGATTCTATTCTAAGAGAAGACTATCTCATTGTTAGGACACCATTTCTTCCAGGAGACATGAGTATCAGCCTAATGCTAGCTTGTAGCCTAACTTGCATACTCTGCTGAGAAAATACAGTTTGGTTTACTGTAAGGTCTCTCAAATGTTTAACTTGCTCAATTCATTCTCCAATGCAGCTATGGAGGAAGACAAAGACATCCGAGAAAGAATGTCACTTTTCAACATGTTCTACTAAGATTAACCCCAAAAGAATTGAGATTATTAGCGTATATTGATTATTCACATCCATGCCTTCTATGTGTCATGTATTAGTATATATTGAGATAAATGCAACATGATACCTGAAGTGGTAGTGCTTTCCCCTTCTCCAAGAATGAAATTTGGAATTCATGATTAATTTAAACACCCATTGTTCTGTCTCTTTGTCTCAGCCTGAAAAGCTGAACATCCTATCTGATATGCATGGCCTCCTCTGAAACAGAAGCCCTACATAAGAAACAGAATACAATATTTTATTTGTGATTATTACAGTTTCTAGGAAGGAAACTGTGAATTTGTGATAGACAAGTATATTCAATAATTGTTAAGTGGTAGAAAATCTAGTTCTAATACTACCTATTCATATGCAGTATAACTGCAGAGTTTTCTGTTAGATTACTTTTTTGTCCTTCAGGACTTTTTGCTCCCTTGCAAGGATTCTAGTCAGATTAGAGTTCACCATTAAGTTAGATATCCACTATTTAAAAACACGATTGACTTACTGTTCAGTGTCATCAGCCTGGCTGGTGAAAATCTCCCTGGGGTAATGAACAGAAGGCAAGGATGATATAATCATTTGTAGTCATTGTTTGTATTAAGCTTTCTATGCATAAGGAAGCCTAAATGGGAAATGCAGTGTTGGTGGTTTATGTAGCAGATAATATAACACACATCTTACATGAAGGCAATAAGAGAACTGTCATTTAGGAGCTAATATCACTGAGCTAACTGGCTAGTGCTCCTTTAAAGGTGTTTTTAATGCTTCCTGGTTTTATGCTGACTCTACTGATTGTCTGTTTAGAAAAACATTTGTAAATAATAATCAAGTAAGAACCTCTGTGGGCCTACCCCTTCCATATCTTAATTTAAGAAACCTTCTCCACTTTTTCCCCAGAGAAATTAGGGACTTATTTTAATGTTATTTTTTTAGTGTACAGTCACCTCCATTCTACCTTTCTAACTGTCTATGAAGCTATCTCAGTCACATTGTGATATATCATATTTTATTATAAAGTTTTAATCAGTCTACTACTACATAAAGTAATGCTCTGTTAGTTCTGGGCTATTTCATTCTGTCATGTAATTATTCCTCTGTTCCTATCTCTTACTCTGATTAGAGAAGTATACATTTAACTTCATCAAATACTAAAAATGGGAATAGTTATTTTTAAAAGTGGAAAATTATAATTAGAGACATCACTTGAGACAAACATCTCTTAGGAAAGTCAGAGAGATGGGTGTGTGACAAAGCCTGTTTTGCAATGTGCAGTGGTTTGTTTGTTTGTTTGTTTTCTTTTTAATATTAACAGATTTTATCTTTCCTTGATATTATTTTGGAAAGCAGAGCCCAAAATGTTCTTTTGAACATAATGAATAATAATAGTGGGGTTTTTTCAGAATCAAATATCCTGTTGAGGATGTATTTGATGAATAATTACATTGAAATAAATGAGAACTAACTCAAGTACAAGCAAAGAATCCAGAAATTGTATATATGTGTGATAAGTTCTAATGTTCTGTCAACCACAGTTTTCAGCTAAACTTCTCTGATTATCAGAAGACATAAAGGTCAGAAAATTCTTAGCTGACAATCAGATAACATGATTAAAAGAGGAGGAGCAGGAAATTGGGAAGGGAGTGGAATTAAAGAAAAAATTGTAATCCTGATTATAAACTTGATAGTTGGCTATTCATATATTATGCAAATTTATCATTCTGGTTTTAAACCAGGTATTCCGTATTTGATACTGAAATTACATTCATAGTGCTTAGGTTTTAGAGGTTCGTGAATTCTTGAAGGCCTTTGGTAGATTCCTTGGCTTTGAGTGATAATTCAGATAGTCAAAGAGCACCTGTGACAAGCACACAGGGTGGGTTAGGGTGAAAAAATAATGATGACAAATGTGTTTCAGGATTAGACAGAAACAATTTTAAAGGCAAAATTCTTTCTTTTCAAACCATTCCTCAAATTTATGTTCAATATCACTAAATGTTTATATTTAATATCAATGAATGGATTTCTCTTGGGATGTCCATGCTGCACCACGGTAATCTTACAACGTCATCTGAGACTGCATCATCTGTGTATTTCCACAATATACCTTATCTCTTTCCAATTAAGCCAAGATTTAAAACCAAACAAAGCAACAACAAGATCCCTTTCAGCTGGATGCATACTCCAGAACCAAACTTGCAAAAATAGACTCAGTTTCCAGATTTGTATTGAAGTCCAGAGCAACAACTCTGGACTAGCTTAAACTCTTACATTTGCAAGATGAAATATTACATGCATTCAGTTTCTAGAAATGTTGCCCTTCTTGTTCCTTTGCTGACCTGAACAAACTAAGCAAAGAACAACTACATTAAATCACTGTGCACTCAGAATTCTTATCAGTATATGTTAACTTTTCATAAAATGTATCTTTCCATTTCTGCTGGTGGCTAGAATTAACAGCAATGCTTGCTGAAAACAGAAAGCTCATGCTGTGTATAACAGGAGCTACAGGCACTTACTGTATTTCAGAATAAAGTCATCTTTAAGAAGACTGAAAGTTTCTTATCATGGACACACAATTAAACAGCTGACAATGGGACAAGCACAAATATTTCCCTTAACTAATTGAGTGAAAGCTTGAACATATATCATAGTTTATACCAATCTTTGTTCTATTAATGGTATAGAATAAAATTGTGTTACTTGAAACACAACATAGCTTTCTGATAAAAATTCACTTGAATATAAGTATTGCACATACCACACTATTCAAATATCTTGACTAATGAGGTAAGATTTCTCAAGCTATTCAGGCATATGGAGGTCATTACTTACAGTTGAGTTTATAGAGGGCTTGCTGTTTTCCATCCATAGCTGTTGTAAAGTGAGATGGGCTGTGGAGGAGCCTCTGAAGTGTCTGTAGACTTTGCATGTACCAGCCAGAAAGTTTTCCCTGTTTTCTGTGTTTGCTTAACAGTCCCAGGGGGCAATAAAAGTAAAACAGGTTATAAAATACAGCATATGGACAAATTTGCTGTTGCAGCAGGTATGGATAATATGAGAGACATCAAATATCTGAAATGAAAGGAGCATCAGCTAGGTGCCCAGCCACCCTGTGACACATGCTGTTAGAGTTTCTATGAGTTCTGCTTGAATAATGAACGTTTATTCACAAACAAGAAATCTGTAAGTTTGTCCTTAGATTTGCAGCTGTTCTCATGAAGTGATCTACCTACTAGCCAAGTCTTCAAACATGGGTGTGGATTTGCAGCTATGTCAGTTCATATCTTGAAATGTAAGTAAATAAAATGGCTAATGCACAGCAGGATTGGTGTCAGGAACAGTGTGAATGTTTTAGTTCCCTAAAATAAGTTTTAAAAGTAGGGCAAATCTGACTAGGTCCAGGCTTATGGTGCCATTTTACTGGTCTTCAACCTTAGCTAGTTAATCCAGTAATAATTCTGTGATCTTCCAGGCACAGTAATATTTTAGTGCAGTTATTTCCTGTGAAGTTTCAGAGCCTGTGTGCAATTGCAAATGTTATTCATAAAACTACCAATATTTGTGGTTGTTTTCCCTTGGAATAATACAGTATGCCATATTATAGCTATACCTTGTCTCTCCATGGAAAGACTTGTTCACCAAAAGATCTGGTTGAAGTTTAATTTTTGACCAGCTTTCCACAAACAGATAATTTCTGTCAAAAACTAGCATATTTTACAATGTAGTGAAAAAAATGACAACAAAAAAATTAATCCTGATCTCATTTAAAATTTTGTTTTTATATGTATCTGAGTTTGTACTGCAACTCCAAATTGGAAATGGATCTTGTGCTTAAAGTTAAGTCTACTTGGAGTGGAACCCAGACCTTTTTCAGCTTCTTTATCATATTCCTATAATTTATTGTAATGGAAGTGAAAAAAAAATCCAACAAGACAAAACATAAAATCTACCCATGTAAATTTAGTTGTTCAGGGTTTCTTATTTGTATATTGAGCAAGGCAGAAAAAACTAGAAAGTATTTGTTCTGTTTTGTTTTCTTTGTTTTCTGCTTTAGCTTCTTTGAAAATATGTTATTATTTTACCATTTTGTAGCAATTACGTCATTATTTGTTTAGGCACACAAATTTTTAACTTCAAAANCTGGTGAAAATTAACCCTATCCTGGCTGAACCAGGACAAAAACCTATGCTTAAATCCCACTAGGGTCTATGGATTAAAATGAGTGTTTAATTAGATGTTTTGCTGAATTGAATCTTTAATTGCTAATATTTTTTTTTCAGCGAAGTTTTATTGACATCTCTGTTTATTAAAAGGAGCTATTTATGTTTCCAGTGTAAGATTTCAGGTGCAGGAGTATTTATAAAGAATTACCTATACAAAAGCATTGATGTAGGATTAGTTATTAAGAACTTAGAAACAAAACCAACCAGAGAGCAATAAAAGAGAAACCCCACGTATTTCCTATGGAGTTCTTTCTGTTCTAAGAAAGGTGAAGTGTAAAAACAGTACATTATTTAATCTATGAAGTTCTTCCGTATCTGTTTTCCCTCATGTACTGTGAAATAACTTTATGGCTGCTAAAAGTGAGAATGGGTGAGGTTTTTTCTTGGGTTTTGGGTTTTCTTTACAATATAAGTCTATTTTATCACAATAAAAATGACATTGTAAGAATAAAATTGTCCTTATGAAAAAACGTAAATAAAGAATTTACGCTTGTGGAAAAGTAACAAGAAGTAAGTCCCCTTTCCAAGAGAAGGAAAATGACTTTTGCAAAGGTCTTAAGGCAAATGAGATATTTTAAAGCTTTTGCCAAGATTCTTCTCTAGTAATATAGAAGAACAAATAAAACATGTTGCAGAAGAGAACCACTGGAATTTTAGAATAAAAAATATTTGAAACTATGATCTGGTTTACTGCCAACATAAACCGGACTTGACATAACAAAAAAGCATAACCGGTCACAGGATAAAAGCCAGCTACTTAGATACAGACATGACTTGTGTCAAAATTCAGTAAGGCCACACAAACTTTGCATTTACTAGAGATCTTTAGAATTACTGGATATCCTGGTGGCAGCTACATGCAGTTGTGTATGTTTAAGAGGAAAGATAAAAGTATTCATGGGAAAAAATATATAGCCACCTTTTAATATGACACTTTATTCACCCAATTCTTTATGTAAGTCTATATAGTGGCTTTCAGTATTGTATTTTTTGGCCTAGACTTCCCCCTGCTGATGTTGGGAGGAGGCTGCTGCTCCCCCCAGGAGCTGCCAAAGAGACACAAGGTGGGACAGAGGTGGAGGCTGTGGGTCTAGGCAGGCAAGAGAGCCAGGTACAGAGTGGGCAACCTGCAGCACCCATGAGGGTGTCAGTGGTGACAGACACAACATCCCCTTCGGAAGGAACTGCCCTTAGTGGAGAGGGTGTCCATGGTTCTATGCAAAATGAAGAGAACAGCTTTTATATATTTTTGTGATTTATAAGGTTTATACATTTTTATTTTTTACTTCAGTTGTTCTAGTTGCAAGTAACACAGTTATTATCCTGAAGTCAGGCATTGTTTTTTAGTAAAGATCAAGAAGGTTTCATTGGCAATGAGGCAATGGCCTCTTTTGTTAATATACCTTATATGGAAAAGTCCATTGGAAAGAAAACAAGACACACTGAGTCTGCAGTAATCAAACTGGATACATTGCAGGCCACTTAAATTAAGGGGTTTTATATTGTTTACCTCATGCACTTCTACGCACATTTTGCCTGTGCTTTTAGTTGAAAAGATGCTGCAAAACAGAAAATAGACAAAGCCGCTGGAGCAGCCAAGTCCATCAACTTAGTCTCAGTACTGTGCTAGAGTCACCTTGTGGCTTCCATTTTGTTGTGACAGTAGGAATGATCTTACCTTTACCTGTAACATATGGGTACTGCCCATGCAAGTTGACAGATAAAATCCCTTCCTTCTAGTACCTTCTCGAGGTTTCTCAAAAAACAACCTACAGTTTGGCCTTTCTCTGTTCTAGCCCTTTGCACTAGATCTGCAAAACAAGAAGAAAGGGTTTGCAGATAGCAAAAAAAACCCCCTACCCACTCTATATTAATTTTGTACCAATGTATATATAATGGAAGGCCGCAGAGAATCAAAGTGCTAAACCTAGAATCAAGATTAAAGTAACATCATTCTGGGTTGCCCAAGATAAAATCAACCTCTTGACACTATCAAGTCTGAATACCTTGTAGGAGAATTCTTTATCATTGGGCATTTCACATGAGCTTGCTCTCTCACTAAGGAAACATGTTAAAAAATTCTGCGCACATAAAATTCGTCCAGAAATTCCAGGTAAATTACTTGTTTTATAAACTTATAAACAGATTGTTTATAACAATCTGAAGGGTTTATAAACATGCATGTATTGATCAGAGTGGATTAAAGACAATCAAAAGCTTACATAATTAATAAAAATCGAGATAACTCAGAAAAAATGAGTAGGCTACTTATAAAATTTTAGGATCTCAGACTCATTCTAAAAGACATAATTCTATGTCTAACAAATAAATTAACAACATTTTCTCCTGTCAAAAAGAAACCTCCTGAGGACTAGAGTATTTTTCTGAAATATTTCATCTGAACAATGTCATCCAAATAATTAGCTGAGTGTGCTAAAAAATTGAAGAGTGGGATCCTTCTTTTTTAAGAGAATAAGTATTTTAAAATAGTAGTCCAATTCTCTTTACAGTGAGACTCAAGGCAGCCAAGCAAGACTGGCAAGAATAACACAAGCTCTGCAAGATCTGAAGCAGCAACTGAGGAATATGAAGGATACCACAGGGCCTCCCAGGTGGCCTGTGTCTGGGCTCTGCTGGAGCAGCTGAGCAGGTCTCTCTGGATGCACTGGTTGCATGGATCAGATCTATCATTCCTCTTTGGGGAGATCAGAGGTGATCGGCTACCTGTCAGACAGCTCATGTCTGACCATAGAATCATAGAATCACAGAGCGGTTTGGCATCCAATCTGGCCTCGAACACTTTCAGGGAAGGGACATCCACAACTTCTCTGGGCAACCTGTTTCAGTGCTTCACCATCCTCATAGTGAATAACTTCTTCCTAATATCTAATCTAAATCTAACCTCTTTCAGTTTAAACCTATTACCCCTGTCCTATTACTACAATCCCTAATCTCAGTCTGACATCTGAACCTCATCCTGAATAGATAGCATTTGCAAGTGTATAACCTGTAGAGTCCTCCATGAGAGCCTCTTTTGATTCCCTATCCACACAGGCTACATACCTCTGCCATCAAAAGGAAATAATTCTGTCTTTGGATAATGTCCTAGTAACTCTTTCTGCTGATGAGACTGATAGACTGCCACTCTCTCTTCTTCCCCAGAAATAATCTCCATGTTATTATTTCTTCCTTCCCACAACTGTCTATAGCTGGAAGATTTTCTAGAGAAACTTTGACCTACTCACAAAGGGTTAATGATCTAAAACCACAGCTCATCACCTGAGTATTACTTAAACAAGGAATACTCTTCAGATAGTCTGTGCTATATATATGGAAATATGACAGTTGTTCCTATCTGACAAGTAAGAGGTCTGACTTGTCATTCCTTGCAAGTGAGGGAAGCTAGGGAGTGACATCATGACATTCAGATCATGATCAGGTCATGACAGGTGTGGATTATGCTGATGAAGAGACAGTTGCTGACAATATGAGAGGAACTGAATACACTGGGTAGAAAGAAAATTTTAAGGAAACTGCATTGTAGACCTGATATGTGACAGGATAAGGCTAAGCTGATATTCAGATTTAACTGGAAAAGCAATAGTCACACCATTTTTCACACTGAAAAAAGCTGCTTCTCCAGTGAGGAAAGAAGAGCTGGAGAGAGACGAATCATCAGTCTCAGCAAACATTACACAAGGAATGGGCTTTTCCTCCTTTATGGTTGCAAACACATATGGGTTATAGTCTGATGACGTGAAAGAGTACAAAGGTAATTTTTTCCAAAAAAAGTTGTATATCTAAATCCTTTAACACCGAATTTTGCATTTCACTTGTCCTGCTCTTGACTTATCCAAAAAAACCAAGCCAATCATACAAAATTGAGCTGGTAGCAAATTTCATAGTGAATATTTTTTATAAAAAATCTGAATCCAGAGTTTTACCAAAGCTAAATGAGCTTAGATAGAGTTTTAGAGTTTTCTATTGAAAGTTTGGAATTTAAATAGCTACTATCAAATTGCGTAAAACACAAACCAAAGACAAAGTCAATGTAAAGTCTCTAGTAGAATTCAGCAAAAATGATGATTGAATATTTTCTTACTTATAGTTTCTGGCCTTAGCCTAGTAATCATGAACTCTCTATGAAGAAAGATATCATGACATTCCTATACATACAGTTCGAAAGACCAGGACAAAAATAAGTTAGTTTTTGCCTTATGTGAACTTGTTCATGAGACAAAATGGGACAACTTGAAAATGAAGTTAACACTTTTCTAAACTTACTGTCATATAGAAGTAAAAGATTGCAATCTTTTTTCATAGAGAAGACAGGAAAATATCGTATGCTATATTTGGTTGTGTTTTCACTTTTTGGAAGCTTTTGTCACTCCTTTCACTGAGCATGCAGTCTATTTTCTTTACTTTATTCATCATCTGACAATCTTTCCTGAGAGAACAGAACATGTTATGAATAAAGGACTCCATTGCTTGTCGTGTTCGTAAACAACCTACCAAGTTTTAAAGAAGGCTTTCACACCAACTTTAACAGCCAAATGTAACAGCTCATTTAAAGATCTTGTTGGTCTCAATTTGCATGCAGCCAAAATGTTGATCCAGATTGATGAGGAGTTCTGAAAATGACATCACAAATTCCTCTTTTATTGATATACAAAGTGGAGTTGTAAGGGAGTTGTGGACAAAATCTGCAAAGATGACATGGATATACATATATATGATTTCCAAATATTCCAATAAGAATTAGACAACAGACCTCCCCAAAAATATATCAGCTTTAAGTACTAAGAGTGTTGACTGATCATCTCCCTTTCCCAAAGTAATATGTTTCACAGATGATACATATCACCTCAGGCTGGATAACACATGCATATTGAATAAAATATTGCAGGGTCTGAGTCTGTAATTATATTCAGGACAGTAGCAATATATAAGGATTATTTTTAACCATTCCATATAACTAGTTTTAAGGCTTCATCTGCTCAATATTTTAAAATATTTGTAAGCTGTAGTTTATTGAATTTAGTTGGAATATAATAAATACTGAAAACTCCTGATCCAGATACGAAAAATACACATCTGCAGGTTTGTTCCTTACTTCAAAGCCTGTTTCTGAATCTGTATGCTAACAATTTATTAAATTATACTTTGCACATAAATAGGTATATACGCAGATGAAAATAGAAATATTTCAGCAGCACAATGGAAGTCTAGAAAATTATTAATGTAGCAGGACAACTGTGGTCTGAGGAAAGAGAAATATGGCCATTTGACTTCTGGCTGACACTTCCAACCATATGTAACACTTCCAATCATATGTTATAATGTATACAAAAAAAATCAAATTTTACACTTTTACTAAACAACATCATGGGAAAATTTGTAATCCAATTTGGTTTATTTTGAACTGAAACTGAAACTTGATTTCTGAATATGATGCTGTTGCATAAGGTATAAGCTGATCTGGAGTTAATTCCAGCTTCATCTTTGGCAGAATTTTCTCTGTGAACCCTATGATATAAGCTGCATTTGCCAGTAACAATAAAATTTCTTTACCATGTTTAGAACAAGCCAGTGAGAGGAAGAAAAAAGGTTCACTTGGTATATTTTAAAATAAATGCATTGACCAACTTAAGACGGAAATATTAGGTTTTTAGTTTCAGTCACCCATTTTTCTGGAAACCATTAACAAGGTCTATTACCTCAGAAAGCTGGGGGTAAAAGTGAGTCTGTGTCACAAACACAGGAGTCAGAATGAGATTTGAAATGTGTGTATATTATCTTCTCTTGAGTGTTGAACAATTCTGAGAAACCCTTTAAGTATCAGTGTCTTGAGAGGATTTCCTGGTCTCCTAAAATACCCATTCCTGATGTGTTTGTTTATATAAAATTGTGATCAGATATTAGTGTATTACTAGTTGAAAACAAATAACATTTCANATGCAGCCCAGGATGTGATTGGCCTTCTGGGCTGCGATTGAGCATTGGTGACACATACCCAGTCTTTCATCCAGAATGGTTTTGCTAGCTGATTCTTAGTAGCTGATTTATTCCATGTAAATAAAAATTACTATGCTGTCTTCATCTTTGGTTGCATTGCAATCATGTTGCTAGTGAAGTAGTTTACTACCCCCTTAAGAAGTGCAATTAATATAGTGCATTGTAGAGAAACCCTAAAATACCTTGTTAAGCTTTCTTTTCTTATTATATGAGCTGTTGTAGCCAAGTATTTTTACTGTAATTTTACAGCAGTCATAGACTGACAGCCACATTCCCATCCAAAGACTGGAAAACATATGACTAAGGACAGTATATCTTATAATTTCTCAGGAATTAGTATTTCAAATAAAAAAATCTTACTCACCAAAACCAAACAAGTAAAAAACCAAGAATGAACCAAAAAAATAAACCCTCTACATTTTTTCCCTTCTTGACTCCTTCCATAAGTTTAAACTACTTTCTAGGAAAAAAATGGAAGCTGTACTGGAGTAGAAAATAGAATCATACTGTCCTTATTCCCACAGACCCTCAATGTACATTCTTTTGGCAAATTAACAGAAAAAAATACAACTACGACTGATTTTAACTGGAACTTTTGAGCAGTCAATGCCTTCAGTCGACAGCACACTTATTTGTGCATCTTTAAACTCATGTCTGAAAAATTCTTCTTTCATAATTTTAGTCTTGGCCTACAGTATTTGAAAGATTATATAGCCTATTAACCTACATCAAAGGAGAACATTCTCAAACTTCAAAGAAACACATTGCCATGTTTTTCTTAGAGACTTCTCTATCGAGAAGGCAGACTGACAATAAAATATTTCTGGAGAGAAAGGCACTTCTGGAATGGAAGATTAGCTTAATAGAAATAATCCTTTCAAGCATCATTCTTGGACAAAAAAAATTAGAAAGATTATGGGTCTCTCTATTTCAGCATTTTAGGCTAGGTTCAGGAACGTAATTTTCAGTTGAATCAGTTGGCCTTTGATTACCACTGTTATCATGCTTACCACTGATATCAGAACCCATCTCAGAGCACATGAACAAGTTGTTTGCTTTCAGAAACTAGACCAGAAGACTCCTTCCTAATGCAATCCAACTGCTAATGGTCACTGAGACCTCGGGACCAGATTTAGAACTAGTCCGAAGTATATCTCTCTCCATGATCTCAATGTGTGCATTGTCTGCAGTGATTGTTTCCCTTAACTTTGTACTGAAGCCTGGTTATTGTTCCCTTTTCTTCCTGTGTGTATTCAGTAGACTTTTACTTTTTGGTGATTGACAGCAGTTCTTAACTGAAAAGTATTCAGAATTTGCACTTTCCCCACTTTTCTGGTCACCTGTGAGCAGTTTAGGGTTATACAAAACATATTTTTTTCCCTGTCTATGTAGTTTTTCACCCAATATGAAAATAAATACATGAAACAAAGAAGTGAAAAGAGAGCTCATTCTGACAGCACCTTGGTTATTAATTGTTCCATAGTTATATTTAAGGACCTAGAGGGGTTGTCATTCACACATCATGATGGGTAAAAATTCTTGCTAAATATATTTAGATTTAACAACTATGTAGATTCATAGATAAATATCTGTATTAGTGCTGCTTATACACACATATGTTAATTTTCATAACACAGATGTGACCACTTAGATTTGTTTTAAAGTAAAAAAATACCATTGGGTGATAAAGTATCACACTCCCCACTCCCCCAAACTAAAACAACAATAAAATCCCAGTAGCTGAAGTGAAAAACTCCAACTCATTAAAACAAACTATTAAAGGAACCAATTTGCAGACAAGGCAGATGTTACACTGGTCTCAGCTGAATAGATTTAGTTGCACTTCTTCAGCCTTTTTAATAAGTCAGAAAGGGATTTCATGCATATAGTTACTCTTTATATCAAGCAAACCAGGCAATTGAGCTCTTTAAACCAGAGACATGCAGTTCTGAAATAATGATTCAAAACATAACATGAGGAAAGTTTTTGAAAACAAAAAAAAATGCCTGCAGATAACTTGCCTTTGGAAAAACAGTGCTTTTTTACGAACTCTGTCTTCCACATGTTTGGAAAAGAGTTAGTATTTCCTCTAGTAGTCTTTTGTGTAGCTTCATGAAGAAGCTGGTATTAATATTTTTATAACTCATCATTTTAACCACTTAGCACAATTAATTATAGATATTGTGAAAAACTCCCTTAACTACATATACATGACCTGCAAACATTATAAAAACAGTTATATTATTTGCTGTTAGAATTTCAGCTGACACCATATTTCAGCTGTTGATGAAAATACAAAGTTTCAAGTTTTCTTGCATTTGTCTTCCTTACATACTTAAATGGTTTTCTTTACTGTCATCTGAGTCTCGAAAATCTCCTAACATCTTTCTCTTCCTGGCAGTCCTAAAAGATACAAAACTGTGTCTTTATTAGTACCACAAATGGAAAACCAAGCTACAGAGGAGACAAGTCACTTATTTAAGTTACATATGTTGCTACATGTGAAGTGAGTTAACGTCTTGTAAATCTTATAGTAGCACAGTAACTACTGTACCATCTATTTTCTAGGGTGAAAAAATGGTTTACATCAACATTTCTCAGTTTGTAAGGAATAGCTCTCTAGAGGAAGGATACAAACACAGTGAAAAAAATCCTCAAGACCAAATAAAAAGTATTTCATTACAAATTCCCTATTTTATGAAGAGTTATGAAGAGTTTTTAATCCACTGTAGTAAGGCATTCTCACTTTAAACTATAGGAAATGATCTTTAAAACAGATTAAGGAAGAGAGCAAACAAAAGCGTAGATACACTGTACTCAAAGTCCACTTCTTTGAAATTACTGATTTGAGTGTTGTTAAGCCACAGGTGCAAACTACAGCAAATGGAAAGTACATACTACTACAACAATTTATTCTTTTTCCATAGATATCCCTAAATGCTGTGTTCAGAAGACTATGCTGCATCATGAAATACAACACACTGTAACCCCTAGTGTTTCACTGAGATACATAACAATTCAGTCCAGAAGGGATCTCAGGAGCATGTTAGGCTATAAAGATGTATACCGTATATCTTTACTATACTTCTAGATAACCCAAAATCTAACTGAACACAGAGTTGAGCAACCTAGTTTATTTGACCTTACTTAAGCAGGAGTGTTGGACTAGACAATCTCTAGAGGTGCTTTCCAGCCTCAACTATTCTGTGATTATGTGATACAGAGACATCCTCAGGTTGTTTATAGAAGGCGTCATCCTCTCCTTACTCTGGCCTGCTGGTCTGTAACAAACTTCCACTGGATGTGACTCTTATTAACCTTTCCAGGAATAAAAAGGGGGCAAAGAAGGAGGGATTATGTCAATGTAATGCCAGGGAGTGTTTGCTATAAAATCAATAACGTCTAAAAATCATGAACTTGGCAGAACATACATGCAACCAGCACCTTAGACAGTATATATTGTGTATATATCGACTTTTTAAAGGTACCTTTTTATACCAGATAGAAAGCAACTACCTGGCAGACAGGATATAAATGAGAAAGAAATACTCTGAGTGTCCTTATCCAATGGATATCATCAGTCATATTCACATTTCTTGCATAACAGCAGGTGATTTTCCACTGGTGCTGGAAAGAAGACAACATTATTAAATGCTGGACATTGCCAGTTTCAAGGAGAGTTATGAGTGGAATTTACATACTTCAGCTATATCAGTGTAACTGAAGAGCTGATTCCATAATAGAGATAGACTTTGGAAGACTGTTGCCTTTGTAAGCCTCCCTCCTTGGTGCTTGGAACATGTCTAAGAGAGAAATGTTGTATACTGGTATGAAGCAGCATAATCTGTGCACCTTGAGTGCAGAATCTCTGTTTATACATAACTGCACATGCAGTTCAGTCTTGCCCTGTGACTCAATACCATGAAATATGATAGTGTAGTATTCTAAATATGGATGCTATTGTTGTTTTCACAGAAATCACCCTACTCACACTACCTAATAGTCCTGAGTTACAGTCAGTCACATCCAGACTACCCAAGGAAGTGGCAGAGAGCTTTTCCATGGAGTGTCTTACAGTATTGTAACTATTGCATACTCCAAGTTATCTTCTTTATTGTTAATAATTACAGGAAAAAAAGAGTTCTAAAAAAGTATTTGTTTCAAAGACATGCAGGGGAATATTTTATTTTCTGAATGAATTATTAATGTTAGCAGAAATCTGGAAGATATTGTTACTTTTAAAACCTCATATATTAAAGACAAAAAAGCAAAATTTGACTCTAAGTGTTAATTTAACTCTTCTTTGTTTTAGCATTAACCATATACCATGCCAGAATATACTTTGAATGTGGCTGAAAATATTAAATCCAGGGTGGTCAATTCTCAGAAAAACAAGATATCCTGTGTGAATTCAGACTTCATGAACTTGTACCTCAATGCCAGCAAACCCCNTTAAAAGTCATACAAAGTTCACATGACACAGAATTCTATTACGAGATTGCCAGGATGATTTTCAATTGTGTAAAATTGTCCAGGATATAGAATGCAGAATCATGTGTCATCTATCCCAATTCAATGTTTTCCGCAAGACTTTTATTGTATTTCCATCAGTGTAAGCTTGAATAAATGAGAGTCTTTTCTTCAGTAATAATGAGAGTTACCTGAAACAGATAAGGCTGCCCTTGCAGTTTTGTATTTGAGATAATTTAAGAGGTTAGTAGAAGCAGTCCAGTA
>VYZX01033120.1:53516-69457 GCA_013401335.1 Brachypteracias leptosomus | reverse complement strand
CAAATTTAAAAAAAAAAAAGGATTAAAAACTACATCTGGAATGTTCTTGAATATAAAACTTTTGCAGGAATGATGTCCTTTTTTATATATAAAAAAGGGAATCCTGAAATGAATGAAACATTCTTACAAGTATATTTTTAGTATTTGTTTTAAATTCATAAAACTCCCTCTTTATCTTCCTAAGAATACATTAACGCAAAAGAGTAATGCAAGACCCACAAGGTCCAAGGAGTAAAGATGCTTAAATGTACTTGAAATACAAGTTTTGCACCTAGAAAATTGCTGTAAGAATGTGGGTTGCCTAGCTATTGTTTTAATCTTTTCTATTTATTTCTTTTGGAGGATGAGATAAAGATGTGAAGGAAGCAAGACAGGTTACCTGTCATAGAAGAAATAATATTAACTTATGTTTAATTTTATCAGTAACTTTTTTTAAATTTTAAATTCCCAAAGATTCTCATTTATCTCTCCGGTTTTGGAGCTTCCAGTAGAGGATAGTGAAGTGACACTTGTCAAAGACAGAATCACAATGTGACTTCCTAATGACACCAATGGAAACAGGAATGAGATTTTCAGGCTACATGCAAATTAGGAATTGAAAAGAACTTGTCAATTTCCAGCTTCATACAGTCCCCTGATTGCCCCTGAATGTGGCAAGACCCAAGCCTGTACCATATTCTGTTATGCTCTCCCCCTCTTTCCTGGTTTCCACTGAAATGAAATCATGTGTAGAGACTAGAAGAGATTCATTCTATAAACCAAAGTGCTGGGAAGACAAGTAACCAAATCTTTGAGATGGAGCAAATTCCTGCTGGTAAATCTGGATTCAGCTTTACCTTGTTTTCTGCTGATCTCAGCATGCATATGCAATACATGTATCAAAATAACACATTTTGCAGGGAAAATATGAAGCTGTGAAACCAACAATAGATTAAAATCTGATCCCATGAAAGATTTCTTTTGCCTTGTCTTTAGCCTTCCCCTTCTTCTTCAGGAAAAATACAAAACAAAATAAACAAACAAAAATAGCAACAAAATAAACCTTGGCTGTTATCTATTTGCAGGGGTTGGGACAGGTTTATCTGTTTAAGCAGTGTCCTTAACAACAGGAATGTTTAGGAGGCCAGTGTACACTATCCAGTAAGAAGTGCAGGAATGAAAATCTTTCCTCGTATAGTTAGCCATGCTGCCGAAAGAAAAGGAAGGACGAAGCTCCCTCATCACTCCTTGCTTTAATCCCCAGATTCCAAAAGAGAGATGCTCTCCAATTAAAAATATAATCTTTCTCTCAAATCCCTTGCATATGGAAGTTTAGTTATGGAACTAAATCTTTAAAGGACATATAACTTACTCCTCCCTTACACTATTGCCTATCAACAAGTTACTGTGCAGACAAGCAAACAAAACTGTGGAACATGATACTTTATCATGCATGGCAATAAACCAGAAATGCTCAGGAAAAGTCTGAAACTAGTTTCTCCTTTTTTATTTAGGTAAACCACTCCTGGCATTTCTTAGCACTATTCATACATAACAACTTGCTTTTTTTTTTATTAGAGAGTCTGAAAATAGGTCCAATACACAATAAAGGCTGATTTTACAGCTGTTTTCTAAATTTAAATCACAATAATTTCCTAAGAGCACTGAAAAGAAACCCAAAAAACTACCTTTCATTTAAAGAAGAAACAAAAATAAGAACCGCATATTATAAAAGGTATTTGAGGGATACACCTTGTTTAACGTTACTAAATTTGAAAAAACAATTCTTTCCTTTTTCTACCCATCTCAGGGCATATTGGGATAATGTTACTAGAGAAGTAGGGAGAGTAAGCTAATATCAGTACTAAGAAAGAGAAAGGATGAGTATCTGACCTGTGTGTCATAATAAGACAAAAACCCTCTGACTTACTTTCAATGCACTAATTATGAAACTGTGGTTGTTTCTTTTTTCAAATTAGCTGTAAAACTGTAATATTTAGTTGCTGATTAATTTCTATGATAGCTCTGAGTCCTGGAGTCTTAATTGTGTGTCTCTTAGCTGGAAGAGTAGTGGAATCTGGGATCAAAAGCTATCAGAAATACACAGCTTGCCAAGTCAGTGCTCTGGTTGGTGAGAGGAGATGGGGCTATAACAGTGAAAGCACCAGCTGCCAGCATTACTGCTGCTGGTGGAGATGTCCTCTTTCACGAAATCATGGAATCACGAAATGTTAGGGATTGGAAAGGACCTCAAAAGATCATCTAGTCCAATCCCCCTGCCGGAGCAAGATCACCTAGACCACATTGCACAGGAACGCGTCCAGGTGGTCTTTAAACGTCTCTAGAGAAGGAGACTCCACAACATCCCTGGACAGCCTGTTCCAGTGCTCTGTCACCCTTCTCTTTAAATTGCCTAGAGTCAATTTTGTTAGCTGATATCTAGAATTATTGCTTCATGATGACAGGGATGGTGTGAAGACCACATAGACACTTCCGAAAAAGTTAGGGATCTTCCCATAGTAGAAAAAGGAAACAGCCATCCTCTTATTCCTTTAAGGTAAGCCCGGTTTTCCAAAAGCTTGGGTAATTTTCAAACCGTTTCATTACAGTGTTATGCAAGGACAATTGTTTCAGACTAAAGTCAAGGTGATACACTATTTAAAAAAGCATCCTCTACAGTGGTACAGCCACATACAACTTGAAATAGAGAAATTCATAACCATGAAATAGCTGACCTGTAACACCAGCACATGAAAGGGAGTAAGAACTAATATTCAAAATAACTCCTGGCATAGGCTTAAGCCATTGGAAGTAGAGAATGATCTGTGTTTTCTGAATATTATTTCACTCTTCTGCTGTTGGCACCAGATACCTCTGTATTTACATGTTGCTACTCAGCCTAGTTAATACATACCCCATTTGCCCAGACCTCCCCATAATGATGACTACCCACCAGATATTTCCCAGCTGCCTTCCATTTATACAACTGTCCATTTCTAGTTGTGATTGTATTAATCGTTTGTCTTAGAATGACAAATCTGATCTTCTAAATGCTTATTATTCATTCAAGAAGGTTCAGTCACCCATGTGTGGGTAGAGCTTCCCAATATTACTATTAAAGAACAGCTTAAATCACTTATGACTTCCAAAATGATGGCAGAGTGTCTAATAGTTAATGATTCAAAAGGAGGTCTGACTAAAAAGATCTACTCCATTGTTACCTACTGTAGTGCCTATTTTATAAACTTTAAGAGTTAAACTGTTTTCAGATCTATGGATTTTTAGCTGTGCTTTGGCAGCATGTAGTGGCATATGAAATTGACTTTTGTTTGGAAGGGAAGGCAGCTGCCTTTAGAACTAGAAGATTAAAAAGTAGCAGCAAAGTTGAATTTAAAGACAGTCAGTTGTTTTTGATGGCCTTTGCCAAAAGGATAGGAAACCAGGTGTGAAGTAGAAGCTTCCTTATGATAGTCTCAAGAGGCCAGAATGAAAATTGAAAAGAGAAAATACTTTTTTTGTCTTTTTTTCTTATTGTTTTTACAGCTAGTTAGCTATAATTTTCTTTTCTCTTTTCCCTTTTAATATACCATGATGTCTCTTCAGGCAAGTGATAATATTTTCTATTTCTTTTTGTATATTGCATTATTTGTCCCCTTGGAATTTCAACATAAAGCATTTAAATTCTTCCTGAGATAAAAGAGGGAACTATTCTCATAGTCTGTATTTTATAGTGTATACTGCAATATTTTCCATATGCAATACCTTATTGTTTATTAAAAACAAATAGCGATCATGCATGGCATTTTTTCTCACATGGTATTGGAAGAAGAACAAATAATTCTTTCAAAATAACAACACACTTCCTTTCCCTCTTCGCTTATCTCTCTCTACCAATGAAGAAAGAAGCTCTTATCCCAACTTCTGTTCAAAAATAAGAAATTAAATTCCCAAAAAGTTATTACATGTATTCAAACATCAGCAGCAATTAAAGTTATTCTCAAAATAAGAATTCCAAATCTAAGGTGAGTTTTCTAACTCCTTGAAAACCTTTCTTTTTACAGGAAACAGTAGGCCCAGACCAATCATGGTAAGGCTTTGCCAGGCTACTATTACCAGACTACAAAGAAGAAAAGAAATCACTGCAAAATGGCATACAGCACTTCAGACTTCAGTTCTAATCAGTCATTTACAACACCTTAGATTTACAAACTATGTTCTTCAGGACCATCATCCAATGTAGAAAGCAAATAAAGTTAAGAGTGAGTAGGAACAAAGAAGCATGAAATAAAATCCTATTTTCTGAGAAAAAATAGGTTTTAACTATTTATCTGTTACTCTGATATCTTCCTTTCCAAAATGCGCCATGCTTGCCAAACCATGATCGACAGTTTTATTTTCATGGATTCAAAACTGGTTTTATTAAAGTTTTGCTGCCAGCATTTCTCAATTCCATACCACCAGAAAATTTGCTTCAGCTGAAGCCCACATAATAGACTGTATCTTAGGGAGAGGGAAGGGAAAACGCTCCATGGAATTCAAATAAACACATTTCTTCCTTTGTTGAAATGACCATTATGAAATCCCACTTGTATATATTCAACAGTGGCTTTTTAAAAATGTGTATCTTCTGCTTTTATTTATTTTTAGTGTTTTCTCCAGAAAATGTCTGGAAACTGAGAATCTGTGAACAAATCAAAAACTGTAAATATCATAAGGTTTGCAACAGAGCTGAGCATAATATTGCAACAATAAATCTTTATTTGCAAAGTTTACTTGTTTGTTGTTGTTGACTTATATTCCAGTTCTCTTGGAAAAAAGCAAAAAAAGAACAAAAAAAAGAGACAGTATTGCACAACCACCCAGAAAATAGGGCCAACCCCAGAAGACTCTGTTGTTTTGTGGTGTGAATGAATCTGGGACAATGTAATATTCTGATAACAATGAAAAATCACATTTTATTGATGTTTCCATAGTTAATCTAAAAAGGTAAACAATTCTTGCACAATTTGTTTTACAGTTAAATCTTCTGTGTTGTAGATCTTATGTGTACAAGAGTAAGATATGTAGATATATGCTTTGTATAGTTTTTTTTACAGTGCTTGAAAATCCCAGTCAAGATCAAAACTCTGTCAGATGTTACATAAACAACCATACAAAAAAGGTCAGATCCTTACCCTGAAGAATTGTAACAACATGGGGTTTTTTGTATTTGTGTGTGAATAATTTAAAAACAAATGGAGACATTTATTTATTGAGTACTGAGTGTTGTCTTAAGACCTGACAATGGTTTAGCAGCTTCCTGACAGCTTAATAAATTCAGAAAAATCCATGTCTTTGAGGGGAACAGAAGAAGGAAATCTACCTTTTGTTCAGAGGACAAACTTCATCTCATTTGAATACCTGGTTTCTGTGATGTAATTATATTGTAAACATAATGGACATCAATAGTTAAAAGGTGGGAGACAGAAGTAGTTTTTCAAGCTATGTACTGTTAAGCCACCAATTGATAAGCCTTTGATGATGAAGGTATTTTTTGCTTATTTTCTTTTATGGTGGAGGCATTGTTTATGAGGTATACATCTCCTAAGCTCACATAAATGCAATACTTTGTGGGAGGATAGACTTCTCATTTTAAAAAAAATGCTCATTTGGGATCTTTGCCTACACTGTAGTTTTTTAACTGAAGTTAATCCTGAGCCCAATGCCCAGTTCATTACAGGACTCCTCATTTAAGCTAATGACAAAAAGCCTCCCTGAAGGCTTCAGAAAAGTAAGGTCAGACCTTAGGTGAGCTGCATATCACTCAGACATGTAATCCTTTCCTCACTGCACTGTGCCACAGTAGACTCCTGAGTAGCTCATTACAGCCCCAGGGAGCATTCATGCTCTCGTGTGTTACACGCTGCGCAGGACAGGTGACTCATCTCTGCCTGCGCTGTCTGTGAGAATGTTAAGAATCTTGTTCCCTTGCTTGAGATTGACTTCAGTCTGATGCAGGTCATATTCCATACCTACAGAGTCACATAAATTGTCCAAAGTTGCAAAAAATGCCTGATTTTTATTTTTCGTGTGTAAAAAATGTCTTCCACTTGGCTTCTGAAGTGCTTTGAGTCCTGTTAGCAGAGTTTTATAAGCAAACATATAACTTTCTTTTTGTTAATTACAAAGAAAATTTGAAATAGAGAAAGCTCCTATATTCTAGAAATAGCTGGAAATTATTCCATCAGTGTTTTTTACCTAAAGCAAGGCGGCCAAATACTGACTTTGCCTAGCTTGGCAGTAAGGGTCTCATTTAAGTCTTTTCTCTTGTGCAGTATGATCCAAAATTAACATGATTTATCATAGAGACAGTGAGATTTAGCTACCATTAAGCACCTATCAGACACATCTAAGTAAATTCACCTTAAGCTAATTATATAGTTAAATGTAATAATAATGTCCAGCACATAATCAGCGCATATTCAGTTACAATATATTGGTTATGGCCCACTCATTTATCCCAGATATGAAGGCAATTGAAGCAGCAGGTGACACGTCCGTGAGGGCAGCTGAACCACAGCCTTATGTTCCACTGTCTGCAATAGAAGCTTCAACAGCTGGTTCACTTGTAGCAGACATTTATTTTTTACATACACAAATTTCATCCAGCTTAATTAGGACCTGAAAAGAGGAGGCAGCATGAGCCTTAGCCTGCACAAGCCTGGTTATGACCCTTGGGAATATATTTGCTCAACTACGCATTGTTTCAGGTTTCACTGTTATTTAACAAGCCAAATTAAAGCTAGTGCATTGGTTACATACTCTGCAACCCAGGCCCTACATCAGTCTGAACAAGAGACAGACTTGTACCATGGAGTGCTAAAATATGACCTGAGGAGTGGTAAAAGCAGAAGAAAGTGCTAATAGAGTCACTTTAAGCCTTAGTCCTGTCATTAAATCTGTACATGCCATAGTTCTTGATGCCTTTGATAAGCAGGTTGAAATATGAAGTACATACCAGAAAGCCAGCAGCTCCCTTCTTGTATCAAGCAAGTTGGTTCAGCACCCATCTGCCAGGACTGAGTGGTTGTAAATAAAACCTGGAGGGTTTTACACTATGGAACATGCTGTCCAGCATGTACCTGGTGTCCCTCCCAGATGATATACACTGCCATATGTAAGATGCTCCTTATAATCTGAAGTTCACATGCCAGCTCCCCACCCAGAGAGATGTGCCAGCTGGTGGGCATTTGCTTACAGAACTGATGAGTGAGCCAGTAAAGCCTCCTACAAGGGGTGAAATGGGTCTGAGGGCAGTGCAGAGCTGCTCCAGCTTAGTGGTGTGCAAGTGAAATCTTCCAGCCACCAGCCAGAAGGGCATGGTGCTTCTCTTCTCTTCTTTTGCCAAGGTGAGGCTGTGGCTGTATCATGCCCCTCGAAGCCCAAGCATCAGAGTCCATCCACAGAATCCAAGAAGCAAAAATAAAATTGACACCTGTAAGGACAGAGTCAGAAAATACTGATGAAACCATGAAGACAAAACCAGCTATGACTTTGTCCCCTGTTCTTTGGGTGGTTCAATGCAAAAGGGGTTGTTCCTGGCACAGGAGAGAAAAGCCTTACTGGCAGTGACTACAGTGTTGCTTTGGCCCATTCTCAACACATGTAATACCCTCAGAACATGGTAAGTCAACATAGATGTGCAATGACTACTTGCCAGGCAGTAGGGCTCAGCAGAGAGCCCCCAGGGACGTGTGATGTGATACTTTCCAAAACTCAAGCAGCAGCATCCCTCACTGTCCCTTGCTAGAAACCCAGGTTTCAAGGCAAAACACACTTCTTTTTTATTGTTTAGTTGACTTTGTTTCCCTCAATTATCTCAGGTGAAATGTGAGCATTTTAAGAAGTGCCAATATCTCAGCGTCTACAGCTGTTTGGAGCAACTCCTTGTTGTCTCTTTGGGATGCAGACAACAGCAGGATTGCCAGTTGACATGAATAGAAAAAGACTTTGACTCTTTTTGTAGGTATTGTGTCAAAGGGCTTAAAAATATGCATCTTGTGACCTTGTCAGGATGTCTTCTCAGCCTTGCACAGAGCTTCAACAAGTACAAAATGAAAACTACCAAGTTTGGAGTGGTGGGTTTCTCCCGATGTACACATTCTCTCAAGGACAGGTGCATGCTTCAGTGCTGGGGCCATCTCTGCACTAAGGAAATTTTTCCTATACTCAGAGCAGTGCCCAGAGCTTTTGAAAGATGGAGAGCAAAGCCTGCTACACACTTCCTCCTTCTTCTTGTCTGCTTGGATTTCCTCCCTTGCCCATCCTTGAAAGCTCTGCTTCCAACTTTACCCCTTTCCTGCTTAGTTTCCTGTTACTCCCCTTGTCACAGGTTGGTTTTCTCTTCCTGTTTCTTTGTGAAAAGCCTGAAAACCTTTCCATTCAATAGTCTTCTTAGACAGGTAAAGCCATGATAAGCTTGAACCAATTCTGATCTTAATCAGAGCTAATTCATTTCACCTTCTCTCACTGGACAAGCTCTTCAAGTGATTGCTTTCTGGAATGACTGGAGGCACCTGCAAAGGAAAGGTGGAAGTTAAGAGGTGGCAAGGGCCTACTTGCCCAATTAGTACCTTAGCTTTGAAATGCAGGTGCCTTGAATGGGTTTGCTCAGCTCTGCTGAGCCAGTTCTGGTGGGACCACTGCACAAAGTATGATGGCCAACCTGCATCAGCCCTACTCTGCACTTCAGCAAAGCTGCAGGCTGTTGGATGACCTTGCTTGTCCCTACAGCATTCCCACCTTCTGAGGGGGAAGGCTTTTGTTGCCATGCTGTTTGTGATCCTCACGTACCTCTGCTGTTTCTGTTCCCACCATCAGTGTTGGTGACTCCTCAGCCAATGTACAGACAAACCCAGCAATCTAGTTCCCCAAGATTTCCCTGTGGTGCTCAATGAGGAACTCCACCAGCTGTGTCACCTGCAAACGGCAAACCACTGGTTTGCACCTAGGTGACTGCAAACACGTCAAACAGCCTTTCCCACTCATGACCCTCACTTCTGCACAGCTGTGGGGCTGCTTTTCCCAGCAACTCCATCATGAGCATTTGTTGAAGAGAGGAGGCAGTCAGGTACCTCTGAACTGCAAAACTTGTGTGGGCCTCGAAGTCTGTAGCCACCTGGTAAACACAGCATATCTTCCCTATCATCTGCACCAGGATGTCCAGATGGAGCATGTCCTCCTTGTCTGGGCTGAGCAGATTTGGACTCATGCAGATGGCCATGTTGCCAGTCATCCTTCTGGTGGCTACATTTCTGCTGATGCTTTGCAGTAGAGACAGTAAGCTCTTCCAGAGCAGAAGCTTGGCCTTGGGCAATTTGCTGGTCACCCTGAGGGAACAGGAACATGCATATGAAAAGATATATAAGTGGATAATTTTCTAGTCTCTGGTATCACAGTTAACTTCAAATATTCTCTACATTTAGAATACACTTCATCATCCCAAATTTTCCTCGTTATTGACTTTACTGGCATATTGCTACATCAATAACAAATTTTGTTCTTACAAAGGTATCCATTTTTATACTGGCATGCTTGTTCTTATCTATTTATGAAAAATATTTTGGTTACTATGTAATTTCTTGTGAAAAATGAGGAAAGCGCAAACCAGAATATCACATAAATTATGTTTATATTTCATGATTCTGTTGCTACTCTTCCCATAATTCACTAGGACATGGTTTAATATTTTTTTTCTTTTATTCTTTTTTCAGCAACTCCATTGTCAAGATATTTTCTGACAGTGCGATTTCAGGTGGCAGTCAGTTTTTTGTTTGAAATTTCATTTATTGTCTGAGACTGGAAAAACTAGAGACTCCTTTCTTCTGAGCTTCTTTTATTGTACAGTTTTTTGATTAGACAAAAATTGTAGAGTCATTTTAAATCATAGAATCATGAAATATCTTATGTTAGAAGGGACTTACAAGGTATCATTGATATATTATTGCTTTAAAGAATACAGAATTCACATTTCCTCTTCCATTAGAAAGCCCTGGGAAGAGGATTTTTATAAGGAAAATTCCTAAATGGAAGAAATTAGTGTTCTCTTCTCTTGCCTAGAACAGTACATCTAAATATGGAACATGAGGAAGACAATATACCTTTAAACATGTCCTTTAAAGATCTGTATTATGTAATTTTATTTTTAAAATTTACTTTCTTCCTTTTTTTTTTCCATATTAGAAACATCAAGATAAGATCATCATCGCATGTCATTGTTATTGTTATAATGACCTATTTTTTAATAGTATTACTAGCTACATTATTTCTATGCATCTTTAACCTCCTATAAATTATCCTTACTACAGTGTAGATATCAATACAATTGAATACTTGTCA
Source organism: Brachypteracias leptosomus (assembly GCA_013401335.1). NCBI lineage: Eukaryota > Metazoa > Chordata > Aves > Coraciiformes > Brachypteraciidae > Brachypteracias > Brachypteracias leptosomus. Next base: position 59,101 of record VYZX01033120.1, on the reverse strand, counting down.
TTGTGTAAAAAAGAACATCAAAGAAAATGTGATAATATAGTTATAATGATTTTAAAACAAGAACTTCTTATCTAAATATCAGATTCGCTTTTTTTAAGACCCTTTTGGGTGAAATATTACTTTTATGTACATGGTATTTTCTGTTCTATTGAAATAATTTCAGTCAGCTTTTTCAAAAGGGAATTGTTTAGAGCAATTATTTTGCTACATGGAAATGTATTTTGAGACTTAAGAGAGAATATTCAGGCATTCACAAATCTTCGAAACAAATCTGAAATTTTCCTTAGTGTTTAAAACATCTGAAGTGAGTTAGTTATTCTCCAAAAAGAGATTGCAGAAATGACGAATCAGCCAGTCTTGAGATTAAATATTGCAGCTTAGAAAATTGAAAAAGAGTGACCTATTCACTCGATAATCCAACAAGCTTGATGTGGAAAGCATCTTGGTTTTCTGCAAGGATACTTGAAGAGATGTGGGTATTTAGGAGGTTCGAACTCTTTTCTCCTGTTTGTCTTTGCATTTTGCTCTTGCATTGCTGGATCATGCTGATAAAGCTGCTGTGCTCTTCAGCATATCTGTGAGTCTTTTTGCTCCCACACTTTTTTCCAATCTATAAGACATAAGAGGCCGGGAGGTTCAACTCTCACTACTGCAGTCAGGACTTCCAAGTAGTGCTATTGTAAAATAGTAACTCTGTTACATAGCTTTGAGCATGTGCTCACACTGAAGGGTTACCTGTCTGTGGCTTCAGGGTGGACATGGTTGCAGGTGTGTCAGTTCCTGGTCACCCACCTCACCAGCTCTCATCCTCATCGTAACCTGTGGGTGGGATCCTGATCAGACGTTGGTCCTCTCCACCACTACATCTTTGTCAGGGATTTACAGGGCTCTGGGCTGAAGCAGGTCATCGTCTCCATCCTAGCCCTTCTTCTTCACTGGGTGCTGTATGACAAGGTTTGCATGGGGAGGGCATGGTCCTACTGGACCTGTGGCTGCTCTTTGCTCCCAGCTCCCTCTCACAGGGCAGCCATCCATCATGGCACCCTGACACTCGGGTTTTTTACAATTACTGCATCCAGTTGGTGTCCAGTGACCAGTGGTGTCCCCCAGGGATCAGTACTGAGCCCAGTTCTATTTAACATCTTATTGATGACCTGGATGAGGGGATCGAGTCTACCATTAGTAAATTCGCAGATGACAACAAGTTGAGGGAGGAGTGTTGACTTGCTGCAGAGTAGGAAGACACTGCAGAGGGACCTGGACAGGCTGGGTCAATGGACTGAGGCCGATTGTAAGAGGTTCAACAAGGCCAAGTGCAGGGTCCTACACTTTGGCCACAATAACCCCATGCAGTGCTACAGACTGGGGAATGAGTGGCTGGAGAGTGGCCCAGCAGAGAGGGACCTAGGAGTACTGGTTGACAACCGGCTGAACATGAGCCAGCAGTGTGCCCAGGTGACCAAGAAGGCCAATGGCATCTTGATTTGTATCAAGAATAGCGTGGCCAGCAGGACTAGGGATGTAATTCTCCCCCTGTGCTTGGCACTGGTGAGGCCTTACCTTGAGTACTGTGTGCATTTCTGGGCCCCTCACTTCAAGAAAGATATTGAGGTGCTGGAAAGGGTCCAGAGGAGAGTGATGAGACGGGTGAAGGGACTGGAGGGAAAGTCTTATGAGGAGAGGCTGAGGGAGATGGAGTTGTTTAGCCTGGAGAAGAGGAGACTCAGGGAGGACCTTATCACTCTCTATAACTACCTGAAAGGAAGCTGTAGTCAGGTGGGGATCAGGCTCTTCTCCCAGGCAACTAGTGACAGGACAAGAGAGCATGGCCTGAAGCTGTGCCAGGGGAGGTTTAGGCTGGATATTAGGAAGCACTTCCTCATGGAAAGGGCAACTAGACACTGGAATGGACTGCCCAGGGAGGTGGTGGAGTCACCATCCCTGGAAGTGTTTAAAGAAAGATTGGATGTGGCACTTAGTGACATGGTCTAGCTGATGTCATGGTGTTAGGTCATAGGCTGGACTTGATGATCTCGGAGCTCTATTCCAGCCTCAATAATGCTGTGATTCTGTGATCTCATCTTGGCATAGAACTAGATGCCAAGTTAGTTTTTAACAGCTTAAAATGAAGCACGTTGGAGAATGGCAATGAAAACACTGGAAATGGAAAAAAGCATTTTAATAAGTGGTGAACCTAAATCAGTGGTCGATTAGTTATGTTACATTTTCCATTATCACTTACAACTTTAAATAAGTTATATATCTATGCTGCACTGCCAATACTGAAACATTAATGGAAATGTATCCCTTCTAGCCCAGTGAATATTAAAAATAGAACTAAAAAAATATTTGTTTTTGTCTTTCCATCCACAAAGGAAGCATGATGACCAAGCCAGGGTGTTGTCATTTTCAGTCCACAGACTGTTGAAGAGTTATTGATCCGATTTTTTCAATTCCCTATTTGTTGCTGTTTTTTCTTTTACAATCCATATTTTTACTATTATTATCATTTTCACGGGAAAAGTAAAAGGTACACAAAGATGCTGATAGTGTTAGAAATGAGTTTCTCAGTTCTTAATGTTGACAACATCATATTGTCAAAAATGCAGGATTGGAAGAAATATCTCAGCAATTGAGTCCCATCCTCTGCATCACAGGGGTGAAACATTTAAGCTGTAAGTGTTCTCAGAGCCTCTGGTCTGTGTAGTGCTCCTGGCCCACATACTGCTGACTACAGGCCACATCCACAAACTAAAAAATTCATTGTAATGTGCCAGATAAAGAGGAAAGGCAAGACCAAAGATTTTTCCAACATCAGTAACGGGGGATTTAAGTGGAAATTCTGGATGATCTGAAGACATGGACTACACTTCAGGAATAATAGGAGAAAAAAATCCAGGCTCCAACACTACCACTCAAGAAGAGCAAGGATACCTCTAACTGCAGACAGCTTCCAGTGTTTCCGAGGAGGGTAAAATAAACATGTGAGATATTAAGGTAGATACTAAAATTAGAAAAATATTCCTGAACGAGATAGGTTATTTGTGAAAGTTACAAAGTATATCATTCATAAAATAAAGGCAATCGTACAAACTTATACTGTTAGGAAAAACAACAGTACATTCTTTCAAATTCTTCTGGGAACACCAATAACATACTACTTTGGCTTCCTACTCAGGACCACCCTTATATACACTTGCAGTTTCTTTTATCTGTGACTACAAATACTATCATCTGTTAAAAAGTGAGAAAATTAAATTAAATATCTAGACACTGTAAGAAAGTGTAGTAAAAGTAAATTTTGTTTTATGCATAATCTTGCAGCTAAAAATAACTACAGCAATTGAAATAGTTATGAAAACTTTGAAGAATATGTATTTTTCTGTAAAACAAAAAAGATAAGCTGCTGTATATCTAAAGAAAGTGGTAGAGTTACTTTTAGTAATGCTATATTAAGTCAATATTTTAAAATTTGCTACATCAAAGTGTAAGGGAAAAAAAAGAAAAACTTCTTATCTTCACTTCCCAGAAAGGAAAATGATGCAGAGAATGAACAAATGGCTTCTCTAAAACCATGTAGGGAATTAAAACAGAGTACTAGAAGATATTTGAACAGAAGATATTCTTCCTTTTACTTCAATTCTGCTATAGGAAATAGATTCAGGTTACTTTGATCCCCTAGATATTTTGCCTTGTTCAGAATGAATTATAAGCATTGTAATTTGTATGTTCTTTCAACAGAAAATGGAAGAAAAGCAGTCTTCCGAACCATATTGGCAATGATGATAACTGCAGTTACAGATTCAAGTGGAGAGCATCATCTTTGTTTATGGCATGATCCACATTGGGACTTTGTTGGCTTTTCAGGTGGCAATAACTAACATTAGGGATTCCAAATCACGGAAAAATTATTACTTTCATTTCCTTAACATTGACTCACTTTGCTTCCTGGTTTGCCATAAGCCCTACTCTCCAAATCATTCATGCTATAGAGACCCGTCATTGCACTTTAGCCCATATTTGCAATGAATCAGCTCTATTGTTTCACAGTGAAACCTAGGTATGGCAAAGTCAGCCCTGCACAACAGCAGCTATGTTCTGCAAACACTGTGTGTACAAGCTAAGAACCACCTCTCAGTGAGGAGACGTGTTGTGCTCCCAGAAGGGGATAATAACTACATTCTCTATGAGTTTCAAATCACAGTCCAACAGACACCTCATATTACTAGCCCTTTCTGGATCCTGCTCTTGCATGAGTGGAATACATTTATGTTCTATGTTATGGGTAAATCAAGAGACCTTTTGTCTCTATTCTGAGCCAAAAAATGTATGGAGCTTGCACTGGGCTCCTACTAATAAAGTGGAATAGCAGTTGAATTAATTAGCTCATTTTCAGTACAGTGTTACATGGTTCTTCTTCATCTTAAGGAATGGGCAAAGCAAGAGAGAGGGAAGAATTCCTATATGCCAGCAGTATACAGTGACAATGCATCCTTACATTCATCAACCACTTCAATTAAGTTGCCTGCAAAAGGATGTAATTTTCTCTATAAAACTGAGTAACTTGTAAATTCATAAACTGTCTTTTTAATTTTTTCTTTTTAATTTTTTTTTTCAAGTCTAGTCTTTTCAAGGTGTTCCTAATTAATAAAAAACCTGGTCTACCAAGACTACCCAGAAAGAGCACCTAAAGCAAATTACCACTTAATTGAAAATGAACCTAGAGCTCAACACATAATGTAAAGTTAAGAACCTCTATATTCAAAAAACTGGAAAACTATACATACTGTAATATTTTCACTAGGCTCACTAGCTAGGAATTAGCCTCCCAGCAGTACATTCTTGATACAGTCTGGCAGGTTTGCTTTTCACTTTGCTTTTTCATAATTTGATCTGAGTTTCTGGACAACTTCAAGGCTCCAGGAATAGGTTTGCCCAGTCTAGTATCCTTATTTCCTGCAAGCAAATATCTTTACGTTGTTAACTTTGGACATCATAATCTCCTGAAAGTACAGAACATGAAAATCAAAGGCTTCTCCTTGAAGAGCTGGTTTATCAAAGCGTTACATTCCAAACATTTCGTATTTTTATCATGTCAGAGATTTATTCCATGAACAAGGCAAATTGCAGTTATCCCTTGACGTGGTGTCATGAGTTTTAGGTCTGACCTGCATTATAGATTAACCTCAACAGGTAGTATGAGTCTTTGCTGTTGTACATAAAAGAGAAGGAAAAAAAATACAGATCAAAGTATAATTTGTCTTTTGGAATCAAGTTTTAAATGTTTCTCTTAGTTTTTTCTATATCAACATCTTATTACCTTTATCAGAATGAAGTGCTCTACTTCTGAATGCAGTCACACACAGTAATGTGAGAGACACCTTTCAACAGTTCCCAAGAGAAATGCTATTATCAGATAAGACCTCATTTTCTGACTGCTATAATAAAGCCAGTTGTAGTAGGTCTGTCTGAGCTGATTTTCCCCATACAGCCCTCATGCTGCAGTACTAGGACCCAGAGAGTGTTGATAACACACACCCTTGTTATGACTATCAGTGCCCACACAGCACCAAAGGTATGGGGGG
>VYZX01033120.1:34559-53489 GCA_013401335.1 Brachypteracias leptosomus | reverse complement strand
GGGGGGGGGGAAGAGGGATAGAGGCACTAGGGGTGGGCACCTGGCACCCAGCCAAGGTAAACCCACCACACCAGTGCAAACAAGAAAGCAAAAAACCAGGAAAAAATATGAAAAGAAAACAGTTAGATAATAACTTATAATTTGATCATGTTCAAATCTGGAGTAGAAACCACTACTACACAGAGAGAAAAACAAGGATCCAGGGGTGTCTTTTCTTACCTGCATATGTCAAGGATCAGTTTCCCCTTATTGTTTCCTCTTTTTAGCTACTTTAAGTATTGGTGTTTGTTCTTGTGTAGTGGATCTGGCTGAGCTGATTTTCCCCACGCAGCCCTCATGCTGCAGTACTGGGAGCTAGAGTGTGTTGATAACACACCTCTGTTGTGACTAGCAGTGCTCACACAGCACCAAAAGAGGGGTGGCAAGATCTGGGAGGGGATACAACCCAGCCAGCCAACCCAAGCATTCTGGAACCCTGCTTCCTGGGACAGGCCCGTCATCACCTGCGGATGGGAAGTAGAGAATAACATCTTTGTTTTGCTTTGCTTTGCAGGCACGCGGCCTTGCTTTTTGCTATTCGTTAAACTGCTTTTATCATAACCCACTGGTTCTTTCCATCTTATTCTCTCCCCTCTTGCCCTGCTAATGGAGGCAGGGGAGGGAGTGATAGAAGGGCTTGGTGGGCACCTGGCACCCAGCCAAGGTAAAACCACCACATCTGCCTTTCATAAACCTACACTGACTGGGCCTGATCACCTGGTTGTCCTATATGTGCTGTGCAATGGCTCTCAAGATGATCTGCTCCATAACCTTCCGCAGCACCAAGGTCAGACTGGCAGACCTGTAGTTTCCCGGATACTCCTTCCAGCCCTTCTGGCAGGTTTGCTAGCAAGGAATGTGGATAATTGGTGGAAAGTAGCTTGGTAAGCACTTCTGCCAGCTTTGTCAATACCCTTGGATGGATCCCATTCAACCCCACAGACTTTTGTGTGTCTAAGTGGTATAGTAGGTCACTGACCGTTTCCTTTTTGATTATGGGGACTTCATTCTGCTCTCCTTCCCTACTTTCCAGCTCAGAGGCCTGGGCACTCAGAGATCAACTGATCTTGCTGTTAAAGACTGAGGCAAAGAAAACATTACCTCAGTCTTTTCTGCATCCTTGGTCACTATTCTTTCCCCCACATTCAATGAAGAATAGAGATTTTCCTCAGCCCTTCTTTTGCTGTTAATGTATTTATAGAAACATTTTTAATTGTCTTTTATGGCAAAAGGACAAGTTGAATTTATACAGTTTCAGGGTTCATTTTTCTTGATTATGTGATTTTGCCAATACCAATAAAAAAGTAATTCCTCATATTCCAAATGGCTTTTCCAGAACTGTAAAGGGAGACCAGGACTTGGATAGGCTCAATCTCTCCACCAGTTTATTTATACAACACTAAATTCTTGAGTGAAGCAGCACAGTGAAATGAAGAATTGAAGGTATTTTGTAGTACCTTGTCTGCCTGTTGCAAGCGCTCTTATCAATGAAAGTCCATTCAGAATGTGTCAAAAGTCCATGTCATGGACAGTCATGAACACTCAGGCTATTTTATATCTTCTCCTGGAAGCTGGAAAGAAAAGGTGTGGCTACCCTAAGAAATGCTTCATGGTCCCTCTTGACAGAATACAGTTTACTTGCCAAAATAGATGTTTACTTGTTAAAATAGATGTTTCTTGGAAAGGAACTGTATATTCTTGGACAGGAAGTATCTCTGAATATCTAAGGTGGAGGATGTAGGTGCAACGTTAAAGCAGATCATATAGTGAGCAACACCATCTGCTGTATCATAAACTGAATGAAGGATGGAGGACTGCATATCATCTGTCTACTCAGTAAGTGCAGCTCACTCTCACTTTAACACTATCTTTTTTAGCTACCAAGAGCTTAGGAGAATGAGTACATTACAGCCTTTGCGATCTAAGGAACATGAAAATTCTAGGCTTTTTACATGTACCAGGAATTCCCTTTCTGGATGTTGACAGGGCATTGTGGGTTGTGAATATTTTATATTTTTGACAAACTATTATGTATTTTTGTTGAAGCTAGGATTTAAGCATAGAGGACCGAGTTCATTGATGCCATGCAGACTGCTTATTTAGGAAAGACACTGAGTACAAGTAGATAATTTTGTGAACGATCTTGGTAATCAAATATCCTAACTATTTTGGCCTGGAAATACAAAATAGTATAACCCTACTCTGCTCTTCAGATCTTACAAATTTACATTAAGCTGGTGAAACAAATAAGGAGAATAGAACTTTCCTAACCATCTTTTAAGATTGTTCTTCCTTGGCTGCAAGCCTTTTTAAATGTATGCAAATTATTTTAGTTTTCTTCATTGTTGTTGTTTACAAGAAAAACACAAATGAACCATTTCATGTGTGTACAACACAATGAGCAAGTCCTAATCAGTGGCAAGCAGATGTTTCAATATATTATCTCTTTAGCCTGTTGAGATGCATAAGTCTAATCACAAAGCGGTTCTTCCTTAAAATCTAAGTTCAGAGGCTAGATAGACTAGGTAGCTATATGACACAAGGAATTAGCTATTCTCTGTCTTCCTGACACAGTACAAAAAATACAACAGGTCAGGTTCTGGATTAAATCTTCAGCTATGGAGTCAATGTTTTGCTAGTTCCAGATCGATTTCACATAGCCATCTCAGCTTGCATTTGAACCTTCACTTGAGGAACTCAAAGAAGAAACCAACCATGAAGAATAAACTCATACTGGCATAAATCCCTCCATGGCGTAGAATGATTATCTCTGAAACAAATCTTGTATCTATTTCTGTTTGCCTTAAAAGAAACTAGCACCATGTGTATAATCAGGCTGACTTCTTATATAGCACTTCCTCTGCTTTATGACTTCATGGGTGGAGACAAGGGGGCAGAGTACTATAAAATGTATTATTGGAACTCACATAATTATGGGTTTAAGCACTGTACCACTTTAAGAAATAATGAGGATACAGCCCTATAGTGAATATTAGCAGAGCTCGTTAGAGCTAATCTAGAAAATCAGAAAACTACATCCTCCCAGACTTTTAAATATATGGCTTACAGAAAGACTAGCGAAAATATATTATTATAAGTTATGACTTAACAATTTTGTGGACATGACAAGATGTGGTGGGTTTACCTTGGCTGGGTGCCAGGTGCACACCAAACCCTTCTATCACTCTCCCCCCACCAACCAACCTCCATCAGCAGGGCAAGCAGGGAGAGAATAAGATGGAAAAAAAACCCCGTGGGTTACGATGAAAAGCAGTTTTAATAAACAACAGAAAAAACAAGGCCGCGCATGCGCGAAACACAAGCAAGCAGAGATGTTATTCTCTACTTCCCATCCACAGGCAGTGTCAGGCCTGTTCTGGGCCTCCTCCTACCCACTCTGTTTATAGTTGAGCTGATGTCATATGGTATGGAATATCCTATTGGTCAGTTAGGGTCAGCTGTCTGGGTTGTATCCCCTCCCAGATCTTGCCCCCCCCCAGCCCCATCCCACTGTGGGGAAAATTGGAAAGGGCCTTGGTGCTGCTTGAGCACTGATAGTGACAACACGGGTGTGTTATCAACACCCTTCTAGCTCCCAGTACTGCACCGTGAGGGCTGCTGTGGGGAAAATCAGCTCAGCCAGGCCCACTACAGCAGGTCCTACTTGACTAAACTGATATCCTTCTATGACGAAGTGGCACGCTTAGTAGATAAGGGAAATGCTGTGGATGTTGTCTACCTAGATTTTAGTAAAGTTTTTGACACTGTCCCACAGCATTCTCCTGGAGAAACTGGCTGCTCATGGATTGGGTGGGCATATGCTTCACAAGATAAAAAACTGGCTGGATGGCTGGGCACAGAGAATGATGGAGTTAAATCCAGTTGGTGGCCATTCACAAGTGGGGTTCCCTGGGGCTTGGTATTGGACCCTGTCTTTAATATCCTTATCAATGATCTGGGTGAGGGAATTTAGTGCACCCTCAGTAACTTTGCAGACAACACCAAGTTAAGTGGATGTGGTGATCTGCTTCAGATAGAGAGGCTTTACAGAGGGATCTGGATAGACTGGATCAATGGGCCAAGGCCAATGGGATGAGGTTTAATGAAGCCAAGTGCTGGGTCCTGCACTTGGGCCACAACAACCCCAGGCAACATTACAGGCTTGGGGAAGAGTGGCTGGAAAGCTGCCTGGCAGAAAAAGACCTGAGGGTGTTGGTCAACAGCCAGCTGAATATGAGCCAGCAGAGTGTTCAAGTTGTCAACAGCATCCTGACTTGTTTCAGGAATAGTGTGGCCAGATGGACTAGGGAAGTGATCATCCCCCTATGTGGATTGTCCCCCATACCTTGAATACTGTGTTTAATTTTGGGCCTCTCACAAGAAAGACAATTGGATTGCTGGAGCATGTCAAAAGAAGGGTAACAAAACTAGTTTTGAGTGTAAAAGTTTTAGAGGAGTGTCTGAGGGAACTGGGGTTGTTTAGCCTGTAGAAAAGGAGTCTCATGGAAGACCTTATCACTCTCTATGGCTACCTGAAAGAAGGATGAGTGAGGTGAGGGTCAGTTTATTCTCCCATGTAACAGGTGGTAGNAAACTGGCTGCTCATGGATTGGGTGGGCATATGCTTCACAAGATAAAAAACTGGCTGGATGGCTGGGCACAGAGAATGATGGAGTTAAATCCAGTTGGTGGCCATTCACAAGTGGGGTTCCCTGGGGCTTGGTATTGGACCCTGTCTTTAATATCCTTATCAATGATCTGGGTGAGGGAATTTAGTGCACCCTCAGTAACTTTGCAGACAACACCAAGTTAAGTGGATGTGGTGATCTGCTTCAGATAGAGAGGCTTTACAGAGGGATCTGGATAGACTGGATCAATGGGCCAAGGCCAATGGGATGAGGTTTAATGAAGCCAAGTGCTGGGTCCTGCACTTGGGCCACAACAACCCCAGGCAACATTACAGGCTTGGGGAAGAGTGGCTGGAAAGCTGCCTGGCAGAAAAAGACCTGAGGGTGTTGGTCAACAGCCAGCTGAATATGAGCCAGCAGAGTGTTCAAGTTGTCAACAGCATCCTGACTTGTTTCAGGAATAGTGTGGCCAGATGGACTAGGGAAGTGATCATCCCCCTATGTGGATTGTCCCCCATACCTTGAATACTGTGTTTAATTTTGGGCCTCTCACAAGAAAGACAATTGGATTGCTGGAGCATGTCAAAAGAAGGGTAACAAAACTAGTTTTGAGTGTAAAAGTTTTAGAGGAGTGTCTGAGGGAACTGGGGTTGTTTAGCCTGTAGAAAAGGAGTCTCATGGAAGACCTTATCACTCTCTATGGCTACCTGAAAGAAGGATGAGTGAGGTGAGGGTCAGTTTATTCTCCCATGTAACAGGTGGTAGGAAAAGAGAAAACAGCCTCAAGTTGTGGCAGGGGAGGTTTAGATTGGATATTAGCAAAAATTTCTTCACAGAAGGGGTTGTAAAACACTAGAACAGGCTACCCAGGGAAGCAGTAGTATCACCATCCCTTAAGGTATGATGTGTAGATGTGGTGCTGAAGCACACAGTTTAGCAGTCACTGGGCAGTGCTGGATTAACAGTTGGACAGGATCTTAAAGCTCTCTTCCAACCAAAACAATTCTTTGATTCTATGATTCTATGGTGGTCTATAGCACTGGCTGGCTGTCCACTCAAATAGGCGTAGTTCTCTGGCTGGCTGTCTAGCCAGTGATGTAGAGCTCTGGCTGGCCAGCCAGTAAAAGAGGTGCAGGGCTCTGTCCTGGGAAAAGTGCTGCCAGGTTCTCTGTCCCAGGGTTGGCTGTGGGAGCTGCCATGGGCCTGGTGTATGCTTGCAGCCGACTGCTGTGGCCATTTCATTCCTCTGGGCAGTACCTCTTTTGCGTGGGAGTTATTTTTATTTTATTTTATTTTCCCCTATCCATTTCTTAGGACGTTCTGGCAGCCTTCATTGACCTTTTACAGCCCACATAGTGGCTTTTCTGGGCAGTTGGTTCCAGAAGCTTCTGAGGCCTCTGTCAGCTGCCTGCGGATGGACTGGCTGGTGACTGTGAGATGCTTTGTGACAGCAGGTTCTGGAAGGTGGTTGGCACTGCTCACACTCAGCCAAGGGCCCCTGCCCAGGGGCAGAGAGGCCTGGGGAGGGCAGCAGGGTGGTGGTGAGTGCTGGGGCTGCCAGGGGAGCAGGGGCCATGAAGGAGCCTCCAAGCTCTGCCTGCTTCTGTGCAGGACTTCTGAGACAGTGTGATGCCACAGTGACCTGCTGCGGGGCTCAGACTGCAGGGAATCAGAGAACGTGTGTCAGGATGGCAGGGAGGTATGGTCTCTTTTGCATACAGTACCATTTTTATATGTATGGATTTAATCTCCTTTTTTATTATTCAGGATGTTATTACTTCTGACTTGTGTCAGCCAGTGGTTTGGGTCTCTAACTGGACAGCGAGGCAAATTTATATGGGGCTGTGTCTGGACAGCCACCCAAAGAGAACTAGGGTTGTAGCTGTTTGGTGGGCCCAAGTGACATAGGGCTCTCTCTGGCCAGCCAGCTGAAGTAGTGTAGGGAGGGCTCTGGTTGTTTGGTGCAACCACATGGTTTAGGACTCTGGCTGGTCAGCCAATGTGGTTTAGTAGAGTTTGGGCTGATTGACTATCCAACGTCATGCAGGGCTCTGGCTGTTTGAGGTAAAGTGGTGTAAGGTTCAGGCTGATCAGCCAGCACAAGTCATGCAGTGCTCTGGCAGTTAATTGGGGCCATTTGGTGTAGGGATCTGGCTGTTTGGCCATACAAAGAGGTCTAGGGCTCTGGCTGTTTGGCAGGGACAAGAGGTGTAAAAGCTCTGGCTGCTCAGCCAGGAAACGTGTTGTAGGACTCTTGGCAGTTTGGTGGGACCATGTTGTTTAGAGATCGGCTTGGCCAGCCAATGTGGTTTAGTAGGATTCTGGCTGGATGGCCAGTCAAAACCACATTGGCTCTGTCTGACCAATCATCCAATGTAGTGTAGAGCTCTAGCTGTTTGCAGGGCAAAGTGGTGTAGGGATCTGGCTGGCCGGCCAGCCAAACTCATGTAGGCATCTGGCTGAGAGTACAGTCAAAGTTGTGAAGCATCCTGGCTGGCCAGTCAGCCAAAGTGGTGTAGGGCTCTGTCTGTCTGAAGACAAGTGGTTTAGGGCTCTGATTTTGCACTGGCTGGCTAGCCATACAAATTAGTGTAGGTTTCTGGCTGGCTGGCAAAAGAAGTGTAGAGCTCTGGCTTATGACCTGGACAAAGTGCTGCCAGGTTCTCTGTCCAGATGAACGTTGCTTGTGTATGGCAGTATGGCTTTGGTGAACTTGCTGGAGAGGTTCAGATGGTTTCTTGGAGGTTACTCTAACCCATCCCATGCAACACTTGTTACATACGTTTTTAGGGCATCTGAAAGGCCATGAATGAGAGAAGTCAATCTGACCAGATCAATGGGAGCTAGCATTGTGGATCACCTTAATATAACTGTCTCTTACATTGCTTGTATACAAGCTGCCTTTTGCACCAAGGCTTCCAGATGCAAGAATCCTGAAGTCTTAATGACAAGAGGATCTCCTCTCTCCTGTGGGTCTATGCCCCCTGCCCAATAAGCAGCTTGAGTAGTCAATGTGGTTACCTGGAGTAGTAGCTAGAAATACTCCGGGTCCCTTCTGCCTCTATCCTTCTGCTTCTTCCTCACTCAATGAGACCCAATCTCCTCCCATGAGGGAAACCCACCACACTTACTCTGTTTCTGATTCCTCTGAGTGCCTGGAATATTTTTCCTGCAGTTTATCTAGCTTGACAGGGGACCAGGGAATGGTACACACTGTACTGTGGGCTTCTCAATCCTCCTGATCAGCAATTTCAGTTTTAATTAATGGCCAAACCTGTATTGGTTTAGGGGTAGGATCAGGGTCTTCCTCTAAATCATTATTATCATACCCAATGTCTCTGTCCCATGTTTCAGGATCCTCACAATGTACCACCCTATGGATGTGCTAGACTGAATTAGAGAGTGATCCATATGAGATTCTATCAAACAATTTATCTAATCTTTCCTGTGGCTGATTCTCTTGTCTCCCAGCTGCAGTCAGTAGTTGCTCTAATTACACAGTTTTACTTAAAAGAGCATCTACTCATTTTTCCAATTTCCCCCATGTCCTCTCAAAAGCCAAAGATGTTTTAAGTATCTCATTCTATGACTTCAGAGCTGTAAATTCTACATTTGTGATCTTTTCAGGGGGTGAGGAGCTGTTGATTTCTTTTTGTGGGCAAGATAAACAAGCCCCCAAGACAGCATAAATAACTCCTTTACCTTTCCATTTTTTATTCTCTTCACCCAGCCTTCGTTTGCTCTAGCCACCAGGTATATATCAGCACTGATGAGCTTTGCCATTTTCTATTGTTTGTGCCTCCTGCTTCCAAGAGGTTGACATATACTGTTAATTTTCTTCAATATTTTGTTAATCCAAAAATGGTTGTATAAGCAGAAAATCAGTAGTATTAAAGCTGAAAGTCTTTCTGAGAAGTTGCTATCAGTGCATGGTCACTGGTTTACAAGTGTTTCTTTGTACTTGTTTTGGCAATGTTAGAGGTGACGTGCAATATGGAAAGATTAAAACATTCCTGTACAGGAAAGTCCAGAGTTTAAACCCATGAGCATGAGTTGTGTTGTTTAATACTGATGCTAGCACTTACAGCACTGACAGCACTACTCTCTTGGGTGTCTCTGTATTTGATTCCTGTTCAAAACAAGGAATGTCAGAGATTAAATTATTTTGAATCTATCACAAACCCTCATCTGTAGAAAGCAAGCAGTAAAATTTTTTCCATGACACCATAAAGTCACAATAAACTTACCATTTTGAGCGTTTAATTGAATTGATTAAGGCTGGATAGGTCTCAATAGTTTTAGACTCAGCAAGCAGTGAAAACCTTGATATGCCTAAACTCCTTATTATGACTTGAGAAGCCTATGTCTATGATATATATCACCAACAGACAAGAATAATTGCAGAGAAGCTTTTAAGTGCCACAGGAAACCAATTGTCATACGCCCATTTGCTGCTGTAAACTCTCACTGGTACTTTATTAAGGATTTTAAATTTGTTTAGATTTGACCCAAATAAAATTAATTAATTAATAGAATAGAATAGAAGGTGGAATCTTTCACTTGGAGGATTGCAACTGACTTTGCAAAGTTTAGCAAATATATTATCTGCATACTTTGTTTTATCGTCATCTGTATTTGCTGTCTTTTGTCGACCTCATATATTCATACACAGCTTTACTGAGACAGCAACAGGCTCCATGAGTTGAGTGGTCTAATACACCACCAACAGCTGTTTTGACATTGCCTAGACGTTGAAAGTGATAGGTTCAGCTCTTTGGGCTCAGTGCTTATGCTTGCATACTTCTGTAAGCAATACATCAACTGAATTTAATACTAGTTAAATGAAAAAGTACTATTAAAAATATCCAGGGTCCTCAAACTATTTGCTTTTTGGCATCAGTGATCAGAATTATTTATTACAAGTTTAAGCATCACCCACTAAACCATTCAATCACAATATTTTTGACACCTGTGACAGAAGTAGTCAGGCATTAAATGGGAAGTTCTCTTACTGCAGTGCCTGGAGGTAACTAATTAATGTGGCAAAGATCTTCTGGGTGTAGAAGATGTATATCTCACCTTTCAGTGATTAGTTTGTCAAAGCCACATGATCTATGAATATACTTATTTAATCTGTCAAAAGGATATAGTATGGCCTGAAAAGTCATCATCAAACCTGATGTAGCAGAAAATTTCTAACTATTGATTAGATTCAGACATTCATTTTAATCTGAACATGTACTTTGGTGCATCAATAGGTCAAGTAGCTTATGAGTGCAACCCAATAATATTGGAACCTTGAGTCAGCAAGATAATATATCCCTGAGTACCTCAAATTATTTTCTCCTGGGATGACTTTTAAAGAGAAAGGAGGATTAGTGTAAGTACAGAATAATAGACTTAGGTTGTGTTCAGCTACACCATCTCTCCTCCTTCTTGGTCCAAGGTCTATGTGATGTATCAGGTGCAGACAGGTATTTCAAGTTGTATATTCATTATTTCTGAAACAAATAAAAGTAAGACTCTAACTCATTCATCCATTAAAAAAATCTCTAGCATCAAAATGACCTGTGGAGAGAGAGAGGTTAAAAAAAAAAGAGAGAAAACAAATTAAAATGAGATTTGTCTAAACCTGCTGTCACTTCTGTCAATAGAAGCTTAAATGAAAAAAAAAACCAAACAAAAAAACCCAGATTCTCAACTCCCTGAAACAGCTATCTAAATAATGTGCCTGGAATATTGTATTTTGAAAGGAGGAAAAATTTCTATGGCAATTTTTTTTATAAACAGTGGAATAACATAGTTATTCCCCTCTTTCCCCCCACCCCAATTAGAGGAAGAGAAAGAGAATAAGGAAGACAGACTTATGGCCCCCTCCCCTCCCAAATGGGAGAGGAAGGAAATGAGAGAGAGAGAGAGAGAGAGACTTCTGGATTAAAAAAGAAAACTAAACCAGCTTTAATGAGATAATGATAATAAAAGGGAATATATACAAATATATACAAAGCGAGTATCGAACCCAACCTCCCCCGATGGCAATTACATCACCATCACCCCTGAGGCTGTGGAGCAGGCACTGGCAAAGTCCCAGACTGGGCTCAGCAGCTGACGGGAACCAGGTTCAGGAACACACGAATCAGGATTGAAGGCAGGGACGAGAAGCAAAGACCAAAGGGCAAGGATGGGTCCACTGAAGGCAGGAGGAAGTCCCGTGGATCCCGAAGGGATATGCTGGATATGTAAGGAAAAAGTATAAAGCTGTGGATGTAATTAAATAAAGTCCAGAATATTTATCTCAGGCAGGAACAACATCTTGCACACTATAGGTTATAATTCTTCTCTGTGGAAGGAGTGCAAACGTCCCCATGTACTGTAGGTCACCTTCACACAAGTATGAGAACTCAGTGGATTTCCCCTTGTCTGAAAACCCCAGCGCTGGGGATATAGGGCTGTACAGGCAACTAAAGGAAGAACTCATCTCATGCAGCTTTAGGCATCTGAAAATTTTACTCTCTAGTCTACACATCTATTGTCAGTTTGTCCTGCTAGAGGTCATGCAAGGAGAGAGGCATCTTCTGAGGATGGTTCTTCTCACCTATTTTAAGATTTGGTTGACTCCAGTTGACCCCACCTATGAAGGATCCTACTTCTAACATATACAAATGGAAGGCTCTCCCCTAAATTAACTTCCAATCCAATTAATCAACAACCTAGACTTTCTATAAACAGTTGCCAGACTGCAAGGGTTTAAATTTTCCCTATCCTGTCATGGGAAAAGGTCAAGAAACCTGTTCACTGTGTGATTAACTGGTAAGGGTATAAATCCTGCAGTCCCAGGAAAAATGTATTCCAGGAACAGTGCAAGATATTCAGCAAGGTTCTACTGTGTTAGTCAGCATCAAAACAATCTGATATAAAATATACTTGGGCTGCTATGGCTTCACTATCCTGTATGATATAATTTATTAAGTTTTGCAACTAAAGGCTTCATTACTCCAGATAAAGCCATTACATGTTCAAGTCTCAAAATGAAACTGTATATATAAACACAAATATTTTATGAATTAAAGTATATCCATTTACATATCCATATATAGCTGTATATATATACATGCACACACACGCATACATATTTATAGTGTGTTGTATTTACAGGTGAATATTTTTGTAAATTGTTTCTTACATAAATCCCTGTGCACTGGACATATGCATGTCTTTGCAGATCCCCTTCCACAAGTAAGAGAATAACTTGAAACTAAAGATGTTTTTCTTCTTATTCTGTCTAAATTTTAGATGAGAAATAGATTCCTTTTCCTTGCAGTTGTCTGTAAAACCCTTATTCCTGAATTACTCTTGCTTTTATGCAATAACAATGCTAAAAAATGTAGAGAAGAAAGTGATACATAAAGTGGGGGGGTTTTAATTTTATTATGGTTGACAATTACACAATTACTTTTCAGAGACTTTTTTTAAACTTTTAAGGATGGTTATCTTTTTCCCCTAAAGCTTCACCTGACTTTTACTTCCAAAATTATTCTGTTATTTAACTAAACACACTACTGAAAAAATGTTTTGCTAATTCCAAGGTGCACATTTATTTGTGACACTCATTTTACTGTCAGGAATTGAGTAGGAGGACCATCCTGTACCTACCAACCTTTATTCATCCCCATAACTTTAACTTACAACTATTCAGAATTTAGCTGCTGAACCAAGACCAGAGTTTGGTCTGTATGAAATGGGAGGGGAAAGGAAAAGGGAGGCCAAGGATGGAGCCTGTCTACATTAGTACAGAGAGGAGGAGACTTTTGCTATACCAGCTATTTGTGATGGCAAAAGACTGTGGAGGTTGCCAGGAGCATTTTGACACAGCCTCTTTGTGAATCAGCGGCATCTTGCGTGGTTGTTTCTGTGAATGTGGGCCGAGCCATCTCCAGCCCAAGTCTATACACACAGTTCAATGATAAAGGATAACACTGTTCCCTATGCATGTCTGAATACTCTGCGATCTGGTGATGCCCTCACAAAAGAGTCTGGCAGCTATAACTTTGTGCCCTAGATGGATTGAAACAGAGCTGTTTGTTTATTTGGGGAAACAAATCCTTATAAAGCAGCTGTAGGCTAAAGACTAAGATAAACTGCAGGCAGAGGTAGTTAGGGTAACATCTGCACTAGCATATGTCAGAAGAGCTTAAAAAAAGAATTTATTTCAGCATTTTGTTTAGACTAATAATGCCATCAAAGGGGCATTATTAAATGGAGAAAATATGGATTTCAGAGACCATCAGTTCAAGAGGCTGAGACTCTATGTTTAATTTGGGTCAAGGTTGGATTATAAATTCAGAAACTTCTTCTTAATAGAGTATTTCCCTATTGTTTCCTTTACTTCTGACTCCTACTGAGTCTGCATCTGTTCCTTTTCTAAGTAGACAGAACATGGAATAAATGCAAATATGATGCAGTTTGTTGATTAAATTCTTGGCTGTGTTTATCTGTTGGAAGCCTCACCATCAGGCAGTCAATTTAATCAAACAATAATCTTCAGTCAATGGTGATCTTTTATAAAAAGTGTATCCTTGGTGCCTGCTGTGTCCTGTATTTATTGAAGATGTATCTCTTCATGGGTTTTAACGTAATTGTCTAAAAATGATCAAGAGGATTATTTGTAATAACATGCAGTAACGTGTAACTTTTTTGCCCTTTCCCAAGACAATATATTTCTTCTTTGGGAACAGTTAACATCCCTCTGGTATGGGCCAGAGTACTATTCATTACATTTCTGACATTCCCCATGGCGATGCAAAAGAATGAACAAATCAGCTTCTTTGCCAGTTCAGTGTTTTATTCTGAGCATTAAGGTTTGTTAGCTGAGCCAACCTAAATCTCTTGTCTTTTACACCCATGATTAAATGGAGGGGAGGGCAGGGGAGTTTTCTGCTATTCCCTTTCCACCAAGAACTTCTCTGGACTTAGATAAGAGAATTTTAACCTTCATAAAAAACATACCCAAGTTGATGTTAGAGTGAAAAATTAGAGCTGTTCGAATACTCATATTAGAGGGCAACCAACTGTTTTCCCACAGTAATAATGATAAGAGCTAGGGATGAGAATGAGTATGAATTATAAAACAAGTGTATCATTTTTCTCAGACACTTTTGTTTCTATTGTTATTTTGAGGGCTTCCATTCTCTGGCTTGTCCTTCACCTTCTCCATAGAGGCCACTACCCACAGTGAAAGGCTGGCTGATTTTCACCTTCCTGAGACTGAATAGGCCAAACCCAAATTTTCAACTACCTCACTTTGCCCCATTAGACAGGACATACGACTGCCTAATTCTTTCTTGAAAAGCCCTCAGCAATGAGGCTCCACAATGTGTCCCAGGGAATCTATTCTAATATTTAACTAGCTGTTAGGTGTATTTGCTAATAGGCAGAGTTGGCTATATTTAATTTAGCCCATTGCATTTTCTCCTATGCACACTGATGCAGAGAGCAACTGCTCAATTGTTCAGCATGTCTTGCACCTGAACAGCACTGCCACATCACACATTGGTCTTTTAATCTTAATTTAAACATTCCTGTTTTGTTCAATCTTTCCTGGAGGTCAGGTTTTCTAGACCTCTCTGGAGTCTCTCCGGTAGTTTCACAAGGTTCTTGAAGGGCTGCCAAAAAACAGAGAAATACTCAGCTGAGGTCTTGTCAATGCAGAGCAGAGCAGAAAGATCATTTGTCTGCATATGTGCCCTTTTCACAGCAGCATGACCTTAGTGACTCATGATGTTCTTGTGATCCACTGTAACCTGTAGGTCTTTTTCTAAAGAACTGACATCAGTTCAATTTTTAACTTTGTATACATGCCTGAATGCGGAGCAATGTATTCTCTGTACAAGATTTTATCTTTTTCACACCAGTTTGCCAAGATCAGTCATCCCAACCTTGGTATGATCTCAGATTTAATAATAGCATTCTGTATCAGCCAGATATTAATACATTTATGAACTAGAGCTGGACAAGTCCTGAAGAAATCAGGTTGGTATGTACTTCAATATATTAGTGAAAATGTGTTTTTTCTTTATCCAAAAGGCTTCTTGTACTGTGCTAGAATAAATCTGATGGATTCAACCTTTACTTTTCATCCACTCAGACCCCCAAAAAGCTGCTACTAGGCATCTGGTTTCACTAGGCTATTCACTAAGGTATCTCAGGTATTCAATGTTTTCAGTAACATTCATGTGAGAATACATTTTTCCAAGCATTTAAAACTGCGCCTTTTTAACTATACAACAATATTCAATAAAAAATACCAATTTAAAAAAAATTTCTTTTAAAAAGTTGTTTTACCAAAGAAGAAGTAAATATAACTTTCCTTTTACTCAAGAACAGTAAAAAAGATGATATTCACCTACTTCCTTTCTTCCTTTTGTGTCTATGCAAGTGATACTTATAATGGTACTGTGATGGTGCTAATAGAATCATAGAATCATAGAATCATTTATATTGGAAAAGACCTCTAGGATCATCAAGTCCAACCTTTATGAAGTGACCTCTCAACTGCTTTGTTGCCCTTCTCTGCACTTGCTCCAGCACCTCAATGTCCTCCTTCAAAATTGGACATAGTACTCAAGGTGCGGTCCCACAAGTGCCAAGTACAGGGGAACAATCACCTCCCTGCTCCTGCTGGTCACACCATTTCTCATACAGGCCAGGATGCTGTTGGCCTTCTTGGCCACTTGGGCACACTGCTGGCTCATGTTCAGCCGGCTGTCCACCGGCACCCCCAGGTCCTTTTCTACCAGGCAGCTCTCCAGCCACACTTCCCCAAGAAGCTTATGCTGGCAGTGGTGCGAGGCTTTGCACTACAGTAACAGGAGTTGGTGTCTCAAAGTTTAGCTTCATGCCCCTGTTTGGAGACTTCAGAAAGGTGCATTCTCCACTGTACCGAGGCGTAAATCTGTTCCTAGCTCAGTACAATGTACAGAAGGTATTGCAGACTTAATAAGGTGGTTTTCCTCCTTTAAAATTAAATTATAACTCATAGACCTGACTGTATTTCAGCAACACTGACACACCTGTTTAAAAAGACCTCAAGATTATATCTAGACCAGATTTTCAAAGCCATTCAACCATTTAGAGATGCATAATTAATTTTACCAAGTTGCCTACAGTCTTTGAAGAATACAAAATGTTAGTAGGTACCCATTATCTGATTACTTAGGCAATTACATGCTTTGATGCCAGTTCCATGTGGCCTTAATTCTATTAGTACTGCTTAATGATAAGAAGTACATGAAGTATCAGATCTAAATAGAATCATAATGGTTCATATTCAGAAACATATTCTTTTCTTCTACTTTTAAAAAAAATACATTACTCCTTCTTGGGGGGTTGACAGTATTAATGAGAAAAATAGTTTCAAGGCTTTACATCTAAAGAGGAAGTTTATTTTCTAACACAAGGATCACTTTATATTAGTATATATCCTGTTAATGAAAGAAAACATGTGTTTAATGGCTGCTATTTGGCATTCCAGGTTGAAAAAGAATGATTTCTCTGAAATATTTTCTTTACACATTATCTGTTAGTGGTCACAGTTCACTGCCCTGTTGATCTAGTGAATAAATCTATCTTCTGCAGAGCTAGAAAACCTGCAGTTCACACATCTGATCTTATTTCACTAATTGAGTGACCATTTTCCTCTTAGATGGCAACTTCTGGCTTCAAGCGAACATTGTGCTGCTTTGTCAAAGCCTTTTTCACATTTCTACTGAATGGCCTGCAGGTGTTTGATTCCCTTCATAGTCTGGTAATGTAGAGCAAATACATGACACAAAATTCTTCAGAAAGCCAGTGTTGGACTGTTACATTCTGTGATTAGCACTAATGAAATGCATGTGCATATTTTTTTCTTCCCTTTTTTTTTTTTTTTACCTCATTTGAATACATATTTAAAGGACCTTTCTCTTAATGTTCAAAAGTAATAGAGTTTCATTCCTTTGGGTCTGAGTTCTAGGAGTAGTGGCTGTTTCGGTATATTTGTAATGTGCTGTTGCATTGGTCAAGACTGGAATAACTGGAGGAAGAGTTCAACCTCTCTAACTGAATTTTCATGAAAGAGCTACCTGATATCCTGAGGATTTTTGTTTGTTTGTTTGGGGTGGGTTTTTCTGTGGGAGGTTGTCTTTAGGCTTTTCTTCTTTTCCTCATTTGGGGATACATTAAGTATGAGAGAAAGAAAAATAAAGATACTGAAGTGTCTGCTTATGCTGAGCTTGAAAGCAGTGAATTAAGTGAGAGCCTTCTTCAGATCTTCTGAATTTATCCCTGAGATTCAATATTATTTGACCATATCCTAATGGGCTCAGCAGACATTTACAAAGAAGACAACTCAGAATCAATCCCACCTCCTTTTGTCCTGGAGCAGGGTTTTGATTCCTGATATCTCCTGTAGCAATGTATTCATCTGGCTATAATATTCTCTCTTCTGCCTTTTGAGTGACTTCCTTCCAATTTTTCATATTGAAACTATTCAATTTTGAATTGTAAATGCCATGATTGGTAGACCCTGAACTCAAGTCTTCCAGCTTAGTGTCCACCAGGCTGTAAAGTCATTGTCCTATGTAGTCTGGCATATTCATTGCCAGCTATCCCATTCACTTTTGCTGAAAGTTTTTATTTCTGTAACTACAGTAGTGAAGCTATAATGTCTATCATTTGTGATTTCATATCACATAGCTTCAGCTTAGCATTAGGCCAATGTTAGAGAGCAACAGGAAGGCTCTAGTATATTTTCCCAATAAAACTGTAATTATTTACATTTTATTGTTTAAGAAATATTGGATCATTCCTCATGGTTGAATTCAGCACTCTACTGCAATAAGTAGTTGATTGACAGTAGTTATCACAATGTGAGTTACTATCAATCACAAAAATAATGCGTTAGGTTTGCTATGTATAAATACAATCAAAAACCTCCATATTTCATCAGATTTCTATTTTTGGCCTAATCTTATGCTAAATCAAAAGTTCAAGTGCATCCCAATGAAACTAAATTGTGAGCCAGCTCAATCCTGGAATTTGATNTCACAAAAATAATGCGTTAGGTTTGCTATGTATAAATACAATCAAAAACCTCCATATTTCATCAGATTTCTATTTTTGGCCTAATCTTATGCTAAATCAAAAGTTCAAGTGCATCCCAATGAAACTAAATTGTGAGCCAGCTCAATCCTGGAATTTGATATCGATCATGGAATCATAGAATGGTTTAGGTTGGAAGGGATCTTCCAAGATCATCCAGTTCCAACCCCCCCACCACAGCAGGGACACCTTCCACTAGACCAGGCCGCTCAGGACCTCATCCAACCTGGCCTTGAACACCTCCAGGGATGGAGCATCCACAACTTCCCTGGGCAGTCTGTTCCAGTGTCTCACCACCCTCTGAGTAAATAATTTCTTTCTAATTTCCAATCTAAATCTACCCTCTTCCATTTTGAACCCACTACCTCTCATCCTATCACTGCAGGCCTTTGTGAAAAGTCCCTACCCAGCCTTCTTGTAGGCCCCCTTCAGATACTGGAAAGCCGCAATGAGGTCTCCCCTGAGCTTTCTCTTCTGCAGGCTGAACAAGCCCAATTCTCTCATCCTGTC
This sequence comes from Brachypteracias leptosomus, assembly GCA_013401335.1. Lineage (NCBI taxonomy): Eukaryota > Metazoa > Chordata > Aves > Coraciiformes > Brachypteraciidae > Brachypteracias > Brachypteracias leptosomus. Next base: position 35,175 of record VYZX01033120.1, on the reverse strand, counting down.
TTCATAGGAGAGGTGTTCCAGCCCTCTAATAATCTTTGTAGTCCTCCTCTGGACCCTTTCTAACAGGTCCATGTCCTTCTTGTGCTGGGGGCTCTAGAGCTGGATGCAATACTCTATGTGGGGTCTCACAAGAGAGGAGTAGAGGTGCAGACCTACTGGTCACATTTCTTCTGATGCAGCCCAGGATATGGTTGGCTTTCTGAGCTGCACTGGCACATTGTTGGCTCATGTTGAGCTTTTTGTCAACCAGCACCCCCAAGTCTTTCTCTGCAGGGCTGCTCTCATACCACTCATTGCCCAGCCTATATTTGTCCTTGGGATTTCCCTGACCCAGGTGGAGGACCTTGCACTTGGGCTTGTTGAACTTCATGAGGGAAGGGATGCCATCCAGAGGGACCTTGACAGGCTTGAGAGGTGGGCCCATGCCAGCCTTGTGAAGTTCAACAAGGTTCCAGTACCAAGCCCTGAGGAACACCACTCGTTACCAGTCTCCACTTGGACATTGAGCCATTATCGCAACTCTTTGAGTGTGACCATTCAGCCAATTCTTTATCCAGGTAGATGACATTTGTTGCCCTTCCCTTATCCACCCATGCTGTTATTCCATCATAAAAGG
>VYZX01033120.1:22136-32848 GCA_013401335.1 Brachypteracias leptosomus | reverse complement strand
TCCTTGTTTATCCATGCAGGCCTCCTGGCATTCTTGCCTGCCTTCCTCCTTTTGGGGATACATCACTCCTGGGCCTGAAGGAGGCATTCATTGAATATTGACCAGCTTTCCTGGGCCCCTCTCCCCTTCAGTGCTTTGTCCCACGGTACTTCATCAAGCAGATCCCTGAAGAGGTCAAAGTTTGCTCTCCTGAAGTCCGAGGTGGACTGAAGTCCGGGTGGTGTTCTAACATTTTATAATTATTTTATTCAAAATAAGTAGTTGCCAGAGCAAAGAAGCTATTCTTAGTAACTAAGCAAAGCAATAAGATATAATAGGCAAATTCCCTTGTTTGAGGCTTGCACTGCTTTTTTAATTTCAATTTCTGTAAAGTGAAAAATGTCATTAATTTTAATTTAAAATATAGAAGTTTGACAGATTACTACATATTTTAATAAAATATAAGGAGCTTATTGCTATATAGGCTCAAGATTTTTGCTTTCTTTGTAATTTATTGTGGTATACAGCTTCAGGTTTGATAGCCTGAGCTATCTTGTAGCTTTCTATGTCACTTGATAGTATTTTTGATTCTTTTGTTATTTTTAAATAACAAATTCTGTCATACAAAAATGTCACAGGAATATAATCTTGTCCTCTAAAATATATTTTTATATTTCCTTGATAGATTGCTCTCCCAGGTCCATTATAAAAAACATAATTAAGTTGTATATCTTACACTCACAAGTGATTCAATACCTATATGTAATTTATGATGTTTTCTTTTTTGTTTGATGTTGACACTGCTAATACAAGGTTCCCATAGTTACAACTCAAGAAAATGGAAATGTTCATTTGCAGTATTACCACTAAGACAAAAAAAAACCAAACCAAAATGATAGTTATAAAAGGAAAATATTCGATTCCCACACTCTTGTTGCTAACACATGGATGAAATATCCTCATTAAGGGAATTGAGAAAACAGCATGCCAGTGCATGTTACACAGGTTTTAACCTGAGAGCAAAACCAAGGATATTAGAACTGACAATACCTTTACCTAAAACTGGATTTTAGACAAATGATGTTGTGTTGTTCTTGTACTTTCTCTACCTTTTGAATCAAACACTACTTTCAAAGACTTAAACTCTTGAAATAAGCTATCCAGATAAGCAAGTGAAGAAGAAGATTAAGTACCAAAATACTGTTATGAAAACTTTATTCCTGTTTTATAGCTGTTGTCTGTAATAATATTTTAATTCTTTATCTATTTCTTCTGGTTTGATATGTTGAAACATTTCCTTTTTTAAAATTTAAGATAAAAGTAGAGAAAGAAACTGTTGCAACTGTAGAATTTAAATGACTTTGCACAAGTTTAAATCTACTGAAGAGATGAATTAACTATAATACTCAAATTCAGTTTGATTAACTGTTAACATTACAAAGGAATGCGACAGACAGATAAACATTAATTTGCAACAAACCAAACATTATGTAAAAAAGATCTCAACATAACAACTACAGAAAATACCTCCTTCCTCCCCAAAATTGAGAAGGTATCATCACATATTAGTTTCCTGAACAATTAAAAAATCCTTTCATCTTGTTGGGGGTCCTGAGGATCAGTTGAGCTCAGACATTACATTTTAGAAGATTGTTAAAAGTTCTGCTAAAGTCCTATTACAACACTGTGCCTTTCATATTGGTATGCATCTGCTTCTATTTCTCATGTATTTCAAAGAAAATAATGTCCATGAAATCTTGCTGTGGTTAAATGCAACAAATCTTTCCATTGTCAAACCACAGCAAAAGTCTGTCAAGTATTGCTAAAGTTTACTGAAGTAGAGTCTTCTAAGTGAACATCCTCTGGAGCTTATAGGTGTTGTCAATGGACTGACTGAATAGGAAAAATCAACTAACAGTTGACAGAGCAGACAAGGCAAAAGTTGGAGGAAAGAACATAAGCTCTGACCATACATATCTTTCAGCTACCTCCAAAAGATGGATGTATGCCCGAAAATTGAGACAGTCTGGGAATGAGCATACTGTTCGTGTTACTTAAAGGAATCCACAAACACTTATTGACATATCTGAAAATCAGTCTCATTGCTTGTTATAAATTCTCATCAAGGTTGTTAATAAGTTTCTCATTGTGGTAGCACATTTTCTTATTGTGGATTGGGGAAGAAGAATGGGAAAAAAACCCCCCTCAAGAATGAGAAAGCTGGTGGGTTGAGATAAAGACAGAGACATTACTTAAACTTAATTTATTGTCAGCTAAAATAGCTTCGACTACTGAGAAACAAGGACAAATATTAAAAAAAAAAACATTCCTCCCATCTCTCCAGATCCCACATCACTCCTTCACTCCTGGCATATCTACCCAGCCCCAGAGGTGCAGGGAGGGCTGGTGCAGGGAGAGGGCTCATCTGTGTCTTGCAGTGGGTCTGTTTTGGAGACAGCTGGAACTGGGTCAGGCATGGGGCAATCCCTGGTCTCTTCTCAGAGAGACTATGCCTGCAGCCTCACCCTGCTGCCAACACATTGACATCAGCACCCAATGTACTCATTGGGTGTGACTTTACACTGTATTCTATATTATACTATTTCACTTGTTTTCCAAAAAGTTTTTTATTATAGTAATTACTATGCTATCAACACAAAAATAATTGTGATGAGAATAGTTTATTCCTAAAAAAAGAATAATTTTAAGACTTTGGAAGAAAAATACTTCTAGTCACATCAGTGTAATCATTCATATAATATACAAATACTTACACATGTCAGAATAAATTCGTTTTCAGTAATGTCAGTAATGTAGATTATAACTCCTGAAGACTAGAATCAGAACTGTTATACAAAAATGCAAGTAAATCTGCATTGCTGCTGTGAAAAGTAAATGTTTTCTATGTATGTACACTTACACACAAAACCAATGAGTTAGTTAAAAGAGGTTTTCTCTTAGTGATTACACAAACTGTTGTTTCAGAGTTTTAATAGTATTTTGGTTTAAGCTTCATATGAAAGTTTAAAGATGAGTTTATATTTTTTCACACCAGTTCACCTGCCACCTCAAGTCACTGTCTACAAGCTTAGGACTAAAATGCTCTATTGAGTAATCTTCCTTGGTTCTCTCATCTTATTTCAGTTCTTATGCTCAATGGATTTCATTCGATTTTAAGGTTGACTGCCAGTGCTCTATCATTTTAGTTGTTCAAGGGAATACCTCAAGAAAAACATTGAAAAGGTCATTTCCATAGTTTCTCTGCAATCATATTGCCCTGCATGATAAAGTCTCAAACACTGAATCTGGACTTGCTAGTAACTGTTTTCTTTTGTCTCTGAGACAGATAATCAGATAGGATAATAATAAAGAGGTCAGTTTGCCTTCAAAATGACTTGAAAGGTTTTAATTTTCTATTTGATGAAATTTTCTACAAAGATGAAAGAAAGACACTTTCACAGTATCTCTACTTACAGTAGCAGACTTCTTGGAAATATTGATGTTATAGTGGTGGAGTATTTCAAATTATCTTTAAGATAAGAATTGCACAGCATTTAAAATAATATGTAACAGAAAGGTAAAATCAAAATAGTTGTTTAACATTTAGATTTGGGAATTCTTTTTTTGATCAGAAGATTCTGACATTATAAAAGATTCCAAATTTGTTTGCTGCATAAACATAATTTCCTTACATGGTTCCTGAAAGCACAACATATATTTAACAAAAAATTTAGGGCTTTAGGATTTTGACATTGACACCTAGTTCTAGAAGTAAGCCATCCAATTCTTGAAGAGAAATTCTGGAGTCAGACATGCTCATAGACCCTTGGTTTTGTACTTTAAAAAAGACAATGGATAGAGTTTAGTGTCCATAGATTTCCCTCACAAATATCTATCTCAAGGCTATAGTTGTTCACTTAAAAGAAACTTGAATTAAAATCTGATCTTTCTCCAGCAATTTTCTGTCTAGCTTCTCCTTCTGTATAAGAAATTAAAATGTAACAACATACAATTCAGAAAGGGCAGATACAATGACTTAGTGGTTCTTTTTTTGCCTTAAAGTCTTTATATCTGGTAATCCATCTATCTGTACTAGAAACCATGACTGGCAGAAACTATTTTTTTGAAAGTTCCAGGTCACTGATGTTGTTTTTCTAAAGAAGGATAGATGTTTTATGGTGAAAGATGAAAAGGAGAGTCATAAACAGTCTTCCCTTTTTCCATTTTCTTTTTGTCCCTTGAATACATGTGTAGTGGATCTGGCTTGGAGCAGCTCACGGATGCTCTTGTGATTGAGACAGTGTTGATAACACACCAGTGTTTTGGCTGTCACTGAACGGTATTTGCATAGTATGAAGACTTCATCTTTTTCCCTTCCTGGCCAAAGCAGGCTGGGGTTGGGAGTGGACACAGCTGAGACATCTAACCCAAACTGACCAAGGGTGTATTCTATGCTGTGTGACATCATGTTCCTCAGTAAAAGCTCAAGTAAAGGAAGAGGAAGAAGGGAGAATTTTGGTTGACATTTGTCTTCCCAAGCAACAGTTACATATGCTGAGGTCTGGGTTCCTGGGAAGTGGCTGAACATTGCTGACTGATGAGAAATAGTGAATGAATTCCTCTTTTTACTTTGTTTGTGTGGACAGCTTTTGCTTTCTTTATTAAACTGTCATTACCTCAAATTATGAGTATTTTCACTTTCCTTCTATTTTCTTCCTATCCTGTGGAGAGAGGACTAAGTGAGGGACCCTGTGGGTGTTTGGCTACTGGCTGGGGTCAACCCATCACAATTTGTAATTATGGTTCATTTTCCCTCTTATTGGACTTATTCAGAAAAATAAGCAGGGGATGCACAAACGAGGTTGCCTACCGAATTTGAATCCTGTTTAGTTGACTTCACTCAGCATGAAAATACAAAAAGATACTATTAATCTGATATTATGGGCAATTAGAGGTTCAGGAGAATATATACATATCTCAATCCAGTAATTTTACACAACTGTCTTTCTTAAAGGAGTATGAACAATAGAATGAAGCACTAATCTGCCTATTCATGTTCTGTCAGAAAAACAAACCACACAAACCTCAGTCCTTCAAATCTGAAGGGTTGTAGAAGCTGATGGGATTTTTTTTATATATAACAAGAGAACATTTCAGGCTTACTTGCATAGATTTTCTTTTAAAGCAAAAGACAGAAAGTAATGGAAGAAATGTAATGGAATCCTCCCTGTGCTGTCATTTTTATAGTGTACTTTTGTGCACAAAAGGTGTTTATGAAAGTCTCTAGTATAGTATTTATTACCAAGCCATTAAAAAGATCAATTAATGTCTCTAGGTTTTCTTTGTCTTCTACAATCAAACAAAAGAATACCTGGGAAGCATTCTGAGTCAGTTCAAAAGCTTTATACACTCTGAGTAAAAAATTGTTCTTTTAATGAAACCTAAGAACTATTTTTGAGACAACACTGAAACTGTTATGAGCTTTTCAAAAGCTTGTCTTAATACAAAGTTTATATAGGTTTACAAATGTATATTGTTTTCTGCAGACGGAATTCATTCCCTACATTAAGGGTATCATTAGAGTTATCTGTCATCAGCCTTGTTTCTTAGGATTCTATTGATCAAATGTGTTTTAATGTTTGGGGTTTTTTTATGGAGTGGGTAAGAAAAGCTGGAATTTTGGAATACATCCAGATAGGTACAAGTATAGATAGATTAATACATCCAGATAGATACAAAATGCAGGTAGATAAAAGACTTGCCTATTGGAGAAAACAGACCAAACTCCTTTGGATTAGAGGAAACTAATGATTGCCTCATTTTATTTTTCCCTAACATGTACAAATTAAATCCTGAAGAACTGTTGTAATAACTTTTCCTTTTGCATCCTTGAGGCAAATACTTGATACACTGCATAATTGTTACTGGTGGTTCTTATTCATTGCATCCGTCAGATTGACAGTTGAAAACTTGTTAGTTCTCCCAAGTCACTCAGTGTGGGAGGCACTTTACACATGACCAGCCCATTAAATTTTTGTACAGTAAACTACTTGGATGAGAGCTAAATCATTTGTTTGTTCTTTAGTTTTCTGAAAAGGTTTAGAAAAGTGCAGAGGAGGGAGCAAAAAAAGAAGCAAACATTAGGCACAAAAGAAAAAAGATTATTATTACTTTTAATTTCAAAAGTTACTTTGAATTATGCCTTTGGAAACATTATCAGAGACTGAAGACTAAATAAAACACACTTGTCCTTCTCTAGCAGCCTGGCTCTATTCTTAGGGGTCTTTTCTAGGAATGAACACTAGTCATTCTCTTTCACTGTTCGGAAACATTCTGCTCTTGTGGTGGACTGGACTGAGAATAAGTGATATGGGCCTTAGATAGGAAGTTAACAGGAAAATAGTGTCTGAAACTATTGAAAAGGTCTCTCACAGTGTTGTTGTAGACTGATCTGATTTGTAGCCTGTGTCAACGGTTGGCTATAAAATTCCTCAGCAATATAGAGCAGGGCAGGGTGTGGAGGGGGACATCCTTAAATGGGTGTCCCACACCATGTAAGGAGAGACAAGGGTCTGAGGTGGAAAGACTTGCACATCGGTGTTGAGCCACTGACACCAGGTGTAGGGAGTACCACATTCCTTGGGCTGACTGGAATTGAGCCAATGTTATTCCAAGGTACAAAAAGGGTATAAGGGAAGACCCAGGGAACTACTGACCTGTTAGTCTAATCTCAGTTCCTGGAAAAATTACGGAGAAGGTCATGTCAGGTACTATCAAAAGACATTTATAGAATAACGCAATCATCAGGCACAGTCAGCATGGGTTCACAAAGGGAAAGTCCAGCTTAACTAATTTAATATCATTCTATAATAAGGTCACCCTCTCAGTGGATGAAAGGAAATTGGTGGTTGTAGTTGTCTTGGATTTTAGTAAGGCTTTCAATACTGTCTCTCACAGCATCCTTCAGGATGAGCAGGTTCAGTGTGCTGTGTGAAGAACTGGCTGAAGAGCAGAGCTCAAACGGTTTTTGTGAATGGATCTACAGGTGGTTAGCAACTGGTGAGCAGCAGTGTTCCTCTGAGCTCAATNGGCTGGGGTCAACCCATCACAATTTGTAATTATGGTTCATTTTCCCTCTTATTGGACTTATTCAGAAAAATAAGCAGGGGATGCACAAACGAGGTTGCCTACCGAATTTGAATCCTGTTTAGTTGACTTCACTCAGCATGAAAATACAAAAAGATACTATTAATCTGATATTATGGGCAATTAGAGGTTCAGGAGAATATATACATATCTCAATCCAGTAATTTTACACAACTGTCTTTCTTAAAGGAGTATGAACAATAGAATGAAGCACTAATCTGCCTATTCATGTTCTGTCAGAAAAACAAACCACACAAACCTCAGTCCTTCAAATCTGAAGGGTTGTAGAAGCTGATGGGATTTTTTTTATATATAACAAGAGAACATTTCAGGCTTACTTGCATAGATTTTCTTTTAAAGCAAAAGACAGAAAGTAATGGAAGAAATGTAATGGAATCCTCCCTGTGCTGTCATTTTTATAGTGTACTTTTGTGCACAAAAGGTGTTTATGAAAGTCTCTAGTATAGTATTTATTACCAAGCCATTAAAAAGATCAATTAATGTCTCTAGGTTTTCTTTGTCTTCTACAATCAAACAAAAGAATACCTGGGAAGCATTCTGAGTCAGTTCAAAAGCTTTATACACTCTGAGTAAAAAATTGTTCTTTTAATGAAACCTAAGAACTATTTTTGAGACAACACTGAAACTGTTATGAGCTTTTCAAAAGCTTGTCTTAATACAAAGTTTATATAGGTTTACAAATGTATATTGTTTTCTGCAGACGGAATTCATTCCCTACATTAAGGGTATCATTAGAGTTATCTGTCATCAGCCTTGTTTCTTAGGATTCTATTGATCAAATGTGTTTTAATGTTTGGGGGTTTTTTATGGAGTGGGTAAGAAAAGCTGGAATTTTGGAATACATCCAGATAGGTACAAGTATAGATAGATTAATACATCCAGATAGATACAAAATGCAGGTAGATAAAAGACTTGCCTATTGGAGAAAACAGACCAAACTCCTTTGGATTAGAGGAAACTAATGATTGCCTCATTTTATTTTTCCCTAACATGTACAAATTAAATCCTGAAGAACTGTTGTAATAACTTTTCCTTTTGCATCCTTGAGGCAAATACTTGATACACTGCATAATTGTTACTGGTGGTTCTTATTCATTGCATCCGTCAGATTGACAGTTGAAAACTTGTTAGTTCTCCCAAGTCACTCAGTGTGGGAGGCACTTTACACATGACCAGCCCATTAAATTTTTGTACAGTAAACTACTTGGATGAGAGCTAAATCATTTGTTTGTTCTTTAGTTTTCTGAAAAGGTTTAGAAAAGTGCAGGGGAGGGAGCAAAAAAAGAAGCAAACATTAGGCACAAAAGAAAAAAGATTATTATTACTTTTAATTTCAAAAGTTACTTTGAATTATGCCTTTGGAAACATTATCAGAGACTGAAGACTAAATAAAACACACTTGTCCTTCTCTAGCAGCCTGGCTCTATTCTTAGGGGTCTTTTCTAGGAATGAACACTAGTCATTCTCTTTCACTGTTCGGAAACATTCTGCTCTTGTGGTGGACTGGACTGAGAATAAGTGATATGGGCCTTAGATAGGAAGTTAACAGGAAAATAGTGTCTGAAACTATTGAAAAGGTCTCTCACAGTGTTGTTGTAGACTGATCTGATTTGTAGCCTGTGTCAACGGTTGGCTATAAAATTCCTCAGCAATATAGAGCAGGGCAGGGTGTGGAGGGGGACATCCTTAAATGGGTGTCCCACACCATGTAAGGAGAGACAAGGGTCTGAGGTGGAAAGACTTGCACATCGGTGTTGAGCCACTGACACCAGGTGTAGGGAGTACCACATTCCTTGGGCTGACTGGAATTGAGCCAATGTTATTCCAAGGTACAAAAAGGGTATAAGGGAAGACCCAGGGAACTACTGACCTGTTAGTCTAATCTCAGTTCCTGGAAAAATTACGGAGAAGGTCATGTCAGGTACTATCAAAAGACATTTATAGAATAACGCAATCATCAGGCACAGTCAGCATGGGTTCACAAAGGGAAAGTCCAGCTTAACTAATTTAATATCCTTCTATAATAAGGTCACCCTCTCAGTGGATGAAAGGAAATTGGTGGTTGTAGTTGTCTTGGATTTTAGTAAGGCTTTCAATACTGTCTCTCACAGCATCCTTCAGGATGAGCAGGTTCAGTGTGCTGTGTGAAGAACTGGCTGAAGAGCAGAGCTCAAACGGTTTTTGTGAATGGATCTACAGGTGGTTAGCAACTGGTGAGCAGCAGTGTTCCTCTGAGCTCAATTCTAGAGATGGTTGTTTAATATATCTATCAATGATCTCGATGCAGGAATTGAATGCACCATTAGCAAGTTTGCTGATGATACCGAACCAAGAGGTGCTGTTGACTCTCTTGAGGGACAAGAAGTCTTGCAGAGGGATCTAGATAGATTGGAACATTGGGCAGTGATTAATGGGAAGAAATTTAACAAGTCAAAATGTCAAATTCTGCACCTAGGACAGAGTAATGCTGGGCACAAGAATAAACTGGGAGAGGAGTGGCTGAAGAGCAGCTCTGCAGAAAGGGATCTGGGGGTGCTGGTTGACAGCAGACTCAGTAGGACTCAGCAGTGTGTCCTGGCAGGCAAGAGGACAAACTGCATGACAGTGTGACCAGCTGCTCAAAAGAGGTGATTATCCCACTGTATTCAGCATTGGTGTGGCCTCCCCTTGAGTACTGTGTGCAGTTCCGGGCCTCATGTTTTAAGAAGAATGTGAAGGTCCTTGAAGGCATCCAGAGGAGGACAAAAAAGCTGGTGAAAGGGCTGGAAAGAATGTCCTATGAGGAGTGGCTGAGGACTTTGGACTTATGTAGTTTGGAGAGGAGAAGGTTAAGGGAAGACCTCATTGCTCTCTGCAGCTTCCTGAGGATGGAAAGTAGAGAGAAAGGTGCTGATCTCTTCTCCCTGAGATCCAGTAACAGAATGCATAGGAAGAGTTCAAAGCTGCAGCAGAGGAGGTTTAGACTGCTCATTAGGAAGCACTTCTTTACCAAGAGGGTGGTCAAACACTGTAACAGGCTTCCTAGAGAGGTGGTTGATGCCCCAAGCCTGTTAGTGTTTAAGAGGCATTTGGACAATGCCCTGAATAATAATATTTAACTTGGTCAGCTCTGAATTGGCCAGGCAATTGGACTAAATGATCATTGTAGGTCCCTTCCAACTGAAATAGTCTAGTCTAGTCTATTTTCTGTCTTCCTGATATGATGTGGAGCCCAGGCTCAGCTGCAGCACCTTATCAGAAATGCAACCAAAGCAGGTATCAGCAGGTGCCAGGTGCATGAGAGTGAGGGTGACTGAGTCTGGAGTAAAGAAATGGAGTTTCCTGTATTTCAGCTTGAGCACATTTCCTCTTGTCTTGTCAATGGTCTGGTCTTGTCTTCTTAATTCCTTCCCATCAGATGTTTATATACATGGATAAGGTCCTCCTGAGCCTTCTCTTCTCCAGACTGAACAGTCCGAACTCTGTCAGCTTTTCTTCATATGAAAGATGCTCCAATCCCTTAATCATCTTCATGGGTCCTCTCTGAACTCATGCCAATATGTTCATATCTTTCTTGTACTGGGGAG
>VYZX01033120.1:8753-21094 GCA_013401335.1 Brachypteracias leptosomus | reverse complement strand
CTTCCTAGAGAGGTGGTTGATGCCCCAAGCCTGTTAGTGTTTAAGAGGCATTTGGACAATGCCCTGAATAATAATCTTTAACTTGGTCAGCTCTGAATTGGCCAGGCAATTGGACTAGATGATCATTGTAGGTCCCTTCCAACTGAAATAGTCTAGTCTAGTCTATTTTCTGTCTTCCTGATATGATGTGGAGCCCAGGCTCAGCTGCAGCACCTTATCAGAAATGCAACCAAAGCAGGTATCAGCAGGTGCCAGGTGCATGAGAGTGAGGGTGACTGAGTCTGGAGTAAAGAAATGGAGTTTCCTGTATTTCAGCTTGAGCACATTTCCTCTTGTCTTGTCAATGGTCTGGTCTTGTCTTCTTAATTCCTTCCCATCAGATGTTTATATACATGGATAAGGTCCTCCTGAGCCTTCTCTTCTCCAGACTGAACAGTCCGAACTCTGTCAGCTTTTCTTCATATGAAAGATGCTCCAATCCCTTAATCATCTTCATGGGTCCTCTCTGAACTCATGCCAATATGTTCATATCTTTCTTGTACTGGGGAGTCAGGAGTGAACCCATTACTCCTGACGTGTTTCAACAGTGGCAAAGGACAAAGATCACCTCCCTCAACCTGCTGGCAACACTCCTAATATAGCCCAGAATTCTTTTGACCTTCTTTGCCAATAAGGCACATTGCTGACTTATGTTCAACTTGATGTCAACTAGAACTTCCAGCTCCTTCTCTGAGCCCTTAGCTGTATAGGTGTATGGGGGTGCTCCTGCCCAGGTGCAAGACTTAATATTTACCTTTGTTGAACTGCATGAGATTTCTCTAAGACCAATTCTTTGTGCTATTGAGGTCCCTCTGAATGGCAGCACAACCCTTGGTTGTATCAGGCACTTCACCCAGTTGTGTATCATTACAAACTTGCTTAGGATGTACTCTGGCCCAGAAACCGGATCATTAATGAAGATTTAAACAGTATAGGACCCTGTATTTAGCCCTGGGGTACACCACTAATGACTGGTCTCCATCTGGACTTTGTGCCACTGATCACAATGATCTGGCCCTGGCTCTTCAGCCAGTTTTCAATCTATTTTACTGTCCACTTATCCAACCCGTACTTTGTCAGTTTGTCTATGAGGGTGTTATGGGAAACAGTGTCAAAAGCCTTATGAAGGTATGGTAAACAACATCCACTGCTGTCCTCTCATCTACCAAACTAGTCATCTTGTTGTAGAAAGCTACCAGGTTGGTAAAGCATGATTTTCCCCTCATAAATCCATGTTGACTTCTCCCTACCACCACCTTGTACTTCAAGTGTCTGAACAAGGTTTCCAGGATCTTGTTTCATCACCTTTCCAGGGACTGAGGTCAGGCTGATGAACATGTAGTTGCCCAGATCTTTCTTGTCCTTCTGGACAATCAAAGTGATACTTGCTGTCTTCCAGTCTTCCCCATTTGCTATGACATTTGAAAGATAATGTCTTGCAATGACATTGGCCAGCTCTCTCAGCTCTTATGCGTGCATTCCATTAGGCCCCATGGAGTTAGATATATCCATTTTGCTTAAATATTCCCTGACTCGATACTCTTTTACTAAGGGCAAGTCTTCCTTGGTCCAGATTTTCCTTCTGATGTCAGAGGCCTCAGATTCCCAAAGGCCAGTCTTACCAGCCAATACTGAGGCAAAGGAGATATTAAGCACTACAGCCTTTTCTATGCCCTTTGTTACTGGGGCCTCTGTTCCATTCAGCAGCAGGCCAAATTTTCCCAAGTCTTCCTTTTGCTGTTGATATACTTGAAGAAGCTCCTCTTTTCTTTCACAACCTTCACCAAATTCAACTCCAGCTGGGCTTTGTCTTTCCTAAGTCCATTCCTGGATGCTTCCAAATTTCCCCATGGATCATCTGCTCCTACTTCCACCTCTCATACACTTTCTTTTTATATTTTATTTTAAGCAGGAGTTCTTTGTTCATCCATGCAGGCCTTCTGCCACCTTTGCTTGATTTTCTGATCACCAGGATGGACTGTTCTTGAACTTGGAGAAGTTGATACTTGAAGATCAACCATCTGTCTTGTATCTTTTTTCTCCCCAGGGCCTTCTCCTGTTGTATTCTTCCAAGTAGATCCCTCAATAGGCTGAACCTTCTTCTGAATTCCAGGGTCCTGATGCTGTTTTTTGCCTGTCTCCCTCCGCTCAAGTTCCTAAACTTCACCTTCTCATTGTTGCTGAAGCCAGGGCTGTCCTCAGACTTCATATCACCTATTAGTTTTTCTAAGTATCAGGTCCAGTTGAGCATCTCTCCTCACCAACTCCTCAATCACCTCTACCAGGAAGTTGTCATTCATGCAATCCAGAAACCTCCTGGGTTGCTTGTGACCCCTTGTGTTCTTTCAACAGATATAAGTGTGGTAAATTTTTCCCATGGGGACCAGGGCCTATGGACATGATATTTCTTCCAGTTCTCTGAAGGAGGTCTTCTCTACTTTTCCACAATCGGGGGGAATATAGTTTATGACAGGCAGGAAGTTTACAGCAAACAACTACTACAGTATCACCCATATTGCTTTGCTTACTAAGCTTGACCCACAAGCTCTTAGTTAACTCATAGTCAACCATCCTAAGGCAGAACTCCATGAATCCACACTGCTCTTTCACATAAAGGGCAAATCTCCCTTCTCACTTTCCCAGTCTGGCCTTCACAAAAAGCCTGCATCCATCCATTACATCACTTCAGTCTTAAGATCTATGCCACCACATCTCTATGATCCCACTGAAGTCATAGCCCTGCAACTGCACAAAGGCTTCTAACTCCTTCTGTTTATTTCCCATGCTGTGACTATTACTGTACAGGCATTTCAGAAACACACCCAAGCATGCTGATTCCCCAGAAAGGGCATAAAAGCTTTTCCAACAAGGTTGCACCATAGATACTTCCTTATTTACGTGCCTACACTTGAGGTGATTCTCCTTGAGCTTTATTTGGTTGATTGCCATGTCCTTTCTGCTCACATCACTCCAGGCCCTTTTCTTGCTTATCCCATCCACCACTTTTTCACTTGACTATTAAGGAAGCTCTTCCTTCCCATCATTCCTAGTTTAAAGCTTTCCTTAGCAGGTCATCTGGCCTGTTGGTAAAGATAATTTTTCCCCACTTAAGTCAGGTGGGCATCATCGCTTTCAAGAAGATATTGATCCTCATAGAGTCCCATGGTCCTAGAAAGCAAAACCTTTCTGCCCGACACTAGCTGCACAATCATTTACCCAAGGTCTGCACACAATTACAGCACTATGAACTAATTGGGATTACACGTATGTGGTGGGATAGCTCACACACAGCTGTGTCTGATCTTGGTTACCCTCAGCAGGCCTGATTCTGAATTTCCACCCACTGGCTTACATCCTAGCCTGGTCCCAGCCTATCCCCATTCCCACTATAGTGCCTGATGCCCTTGGTTGGGGATGTCCCTGGCTGCACCCCTGCTTCTCCTTCTCCCTAATTGGGGTGGTGGTATGGGCTCTGGCTGGTGAGGTCTTGCCCTGGTAGTCACCTTGAGGAGACCCTGATGTTTCCAGCCCCTGTCCTCCAGGGTGCCACCAGACCCTGTGGTACCCTGACAGCACTTCACATGAAAGTCAGTGACAAGTTGATACTTTAGAGGTCTACTCTGGGACTTGTTCATTTAGCATCTTTATTGATAACCTGGAGGAGGTGAAGAAGTACGCCCCTTGTCACATTTGCAGGTGACTCTGAGTCACCATCTAGTACACTTGAAAGCAGATTTACTTTCCATCCTGGAGAGGCTGGAAAAATGGGCAAACAGGTTCTCATGAAATTCAACAAATACAAATGATGAGTCCCTGTTGGATCCCTGTAGGCAAAGAAAAGCCCCTACAATGACACTGATTAGGCACCAAGTAGCTGGAGAGAAGTTCTATGGGAAAAATCCTGGAGTAGTGATGGGTGGTGAGCCAAAGATAAACCCATGTTATGGCCTAACAGCAAAGGTGGTGAACAGCTCCTGGGATATATAAAGAGGCATGTTCCGTAGATTGAAGGACAGGATTGTCAATCTTCTGTGGTATTTGCCAGATCATATTTTAAGACTATATCAAGTTTTGGCCACCAACATGGCAAAGACATGGGAAAATAATGGGGAGCTCAGTGGAGGGCCCTCAAGGTGTTGAGAGCTGGAACATTTGCTCCAGGGGAAGGAACTGGTGGGGCTGGGCTGAGTTAAGCTGGAGAAGGGATGGTTTCAGAGTATCAGACAGACTCCCAGTGCCTACAAGAGGTCATCAAGGAGATGGAGGTGGTCTTATCACAGTGGTGCAGAGCAGAAAGGTGAGGTACAATGAGTGTAGGAGAGGTTCAGGCTGAGTATAAGGAGAAACTGTTTTCCAATAGGTACAGTGAGGCAGTGAGGCAGGTTGCCCAGAGAGGCTGTATCAACTCTGTCCTTGGTGGGTTTCAGGCCCCAACTAGACCAAGTTGTGAGGAGCACAGAGCTGGCCCTGCTTGCATCAGAAGGTTGGACTAGAAACCTCCTGGGGTCCCTCCCAGCCTGAATTATCCTGCAACATAATAATTCTAAGTATAGCAATATATACAAGAGAAAGCGATACATTTTTCTCAATTATAGGTTTATATAGTTCATATGGGATTTGTACCTTTTTCACATTCATATTGGGGAATGTCATTCTCATTCAATGTGTGAGAAGATTAGAAATTGGTATTTTGGCTACCAGAGGCCATGATCTTTTTTTCATTACTATTGTTATTCACTATGTTTATTCTCTTGCCATTCAAATTTTTGTAATGAAAACCATTTCTTGAAATCTTATCTGGCAGCATTTATTATATTCACTAAGCTTCAGAAAATAGAACTCCCTTAGCAGCAACAACAAGAAAATCTAAAACACAATGACTTTGAGGTTAATTTGTAGACATTACAGCTCTTTTGAAGACAACATATTTGTTTGCATTATGTCATTTCCCACCCAGCACAGCCTGTGCCTTCATTACAAATATACTCATGAGATTGTGCTGAAAATATTCCCAACCTAAGTCAAAATTAGATCCAAATGAGATCTCATGAGTGTAGTGAGAATTGGAACGAAGGCCCCCAGCTATAGGAATATGTATAACAATATCCTGGCAATAATATTCACTCTAGAAAGTGCTAAGAATTTAGGTTTATTGTGCCTCACTGGGTTATAGTGGGGGACAGAGGAGAAGTGAATGAGAAATAAAGTCAAAGCTGGAACAGAGACTAAAAAGGTACTAAAAAGAGAAAACACATTTTCTAACAAACCATTAACTGTGCAATATTAACTGTTAGGTAAGAATGCTAAAATGACAAAGTCCTTGGAGTATATTTCCAAGAAATTCAAGAATTAATGGGTACAGCTAAACCAAAATTCTCCTCAGCAGATCAATGTTAATCTCTTCATAGTCAGAGAGATTTGTACTTTTAAGGGCTATTACCCTAAAAATTCTGTCTCATACTACACAATCTCAAAAAATAAATTGTATTACTGAAAATAAAATGTGGAAAATCCTGAGCAAACCCCTAAGTCAAAGTTATAGTAAATTATTACAAATATGTACACTCCAGTTATTAAGATTAGCAACAAGAAGCTTATGTACTGCCAAACACACAGACTGCCTCAATAAAGAATTGCATGTATTTACATAGGTGAGGGCCTCACATTCATTACATTTAGTTAGATAAATTAATACATCATTGGACTTGTAATACTGCTTCTTGGAAGCCATTAAAAAATACCCAAGAGTTTTACTGGGCAACATCTTACAAAAAAAAAATTCAAACAAAAAGCCCACCCCAAAATAGGGATACACTAATGTTTTTTGATAGCAGTAACTCAGAAAGGATGGCTTCTATAGAAAAAAAAGTGCTATTACAGAGGAAAAAATGAATGATTTTGAGGATGAGACTGAAATATATAAGTTGAAAATCAGTAATACATAATGAAAAGCAGAGCATAGAATTTTGTTTCTTGTTGGGAGTAATTGATTATAAAAAATAAGTAGTTGGAGGGGATCACAAGGGGATGGTGTATTCTTACAATAACACAAGTCTGAAAAAGGTAATTGTGAAGAGGTGACAGAGAAGAGACTTCCTGTAATAAAAGGGACACATACATGCTACTCACAGGATATCAGAAACAGCCCACATGCAATTTAAATCATATTTAAGCAAGCAGATAGATGGAATGTGATAGTATTAAAAGAAGAATTACTTGGATGATGAGGGGGATGAAAATTCTAATTTGGAACAGAGAATTAAAAGCATGTTGTTACTTCAGCCTACAAAAACAAAAGCCAAGAAGGATATGAGCAACTTCCGTAATTTCTTAATAGAAGAAGGATTAGAGAAGGAAAAGAAAACAAATCAAAAGAACTCAAGACATAGGGAATGCTTGAACATGAGCATCTATGAACATGCATACGAATAAATGCAGGCTGGACACTTCAATAAGCTTTCTAGCTCAAGGAGGTGATGAACAATTTTTCAAATGGAATAGCAATAGCTCCTTATCAAGTTGTGGAAGAAATTGTACAATGTAAAGGTTTGCAAAAGAAGGTACTTGTACCAGTAGCTTAAGAGGTCTCCTCCAGTTCCAGAACCTTTACAATCTTTTTACTTAGTGTTTTGATACATAGTTAGTATTTCATGGGCCTAAGTAAAGAAATAAAATTAAGGGTTAAATAGAAATTGGAAACCTCCCATATTTTAACTCTCGGGTTTTTAATCCTCAACACTAAATTACAGTTTCCTCTGCTTTTAGGCCCAGACTCCCAGTCTTTACTGAGTTTAAATCCACACTGATTTCAAAGAGTGTTCACTATATCCTCTTAACATACAACAATCTTTGATTTTTTTTTTTTAGAAGTGATCAAAAATAAATACAGTATCTCATTCTCCTGGCAGTTAAATATGTAGAAACTGAAAGCCAATCAACTGAAATTTTATTATCAAATGCTCATTTAGTATCAACCTACTTTCCTTTCTATTTAATTTATAGAAAATTTAATGCTGATTTCAATGAGAGAGTATCCAAGAAGGTATGAGTTTTAAAATCACACCTTTGAACTACCGCCATGTTAAAGCAACTTCTTAGATATGGACCTGTCATAACTGAGTTCAAAATTCTAATCAATATTAAGCAATGAGTCATTGGTTTCTACATCTGGAGAGAGCTCGTGAGGTCTCAATGCTTCTGAATTCAAAGACAATTTTCCATCATGTTACTCCATTTCAAAACCAAAGCAGCAAAACAGTAAAACTGTCTTGGATAGATCTATGAAGGGGAAAGTGTAAAGGTTTTCCATGAGCTATCATCAAACCTTTCACATTTCCTAGTTCCAGGAAGCTATTTCTTTTTTTTCCAAAGTGTGATTTGCTACTAGTGCTAATTAGCAAATGATTGCTGGTAAGACCATGGGATCAGAATGTCGCAGTACTGTCCAAGGTGTTGTACTTCAGAGGAAGTACTTCATTGCTGGATTGGATTCTGTAGGGTTTGTTCTGGTTGTATCTCCTAAACATCCAATTATACATCATGTCAGGCAGAGATGACTGTGGTTTCTAAATATTTTTCTCTCCCTTTTTCTTACTATAACTCTTCTTCTCTCACTCCAAAAACAGACTCTAATCTCTTTGTCTGTATGTTCAATTTTGCTGAACTTCTTTAGCTTGCTTCCATTATCAAGAAATTCCCTACACTTTTTCACTTTACATTTTGCTTTCTAATTCTCTGCATAACGAAAATTTTACATAGAACTAATCTTATGTCATTTTATCTTTAAAAAAATTATCACCTAACAATTCTTATTAAGCAAACTGGTGGATGTAAAGCTGGACATGAGCTAGAAGTGTGTACTCACAGCCCAGAAGGAGAATGGTATCTTGGGCTGCACAGAAGCGTAGCCAGCAGGTCAAGAGAGGTGGTTCTTCCCCTCTACTCTGCTTTGGTGAGACCCCACCTGGAGCACTGTGTTCAGCTCTGGGATCCTCAGCATAGGAAAGACATGTACCTGTTGAAGCAGGTCCAGAGAAGGGCCGCAAAAAAGATCAGAGGGCTAAAGCACCTCCCCTGTGGGGACAGACTGAGAGAGTCAAAGTTGTTCATCATGGAGAAGACAAGGCTCTGGGAAGACCTTATACTGGCTTTTCGGTACTTAAAGTGGGCCTACAGGAAAGATGGTGGCAATCATTTTAGCAATTAGTTTAGAGAGGTGGTAGAAGCCCCATCCCTGGAAACATTTAAAGTTACCTTGGACAGGGCTCTAAGCAACCTGCTCTAGTTGAAGATGTCCCTGCTCACTGCAGGAGAGTTGGACTAGATGATCTTTAAAGGTCCCTTTCAACCCAAACTATTTTATGATTCTGTAAAACTGTGATCAATGGAATTTTGTATGTACTGCTGCAAAGTACAATCGGTGTAAGAAATCCCAAACAAGCATTTCTGAAATAGTTGTCTGAAATTCTATTCTAATCATATAAAATGTGAGAAAATAAGTACTTTGGTTTTATTATTGATTTAGTAATGTAGAGAGAAGCAAGAAGGTTTTGAATGTGGTTGAACACCATGTAACACCTTTTCAGAAGGGCTGTGTTATGACACATAGTATATAAGTTACATGATCACAGCAAAGGTGCAGCTACAGAATAACCTACATAGATACTACAACAAAGAAATTCTAACATTAGATGACCAGATTTATGTTTGCTTTGGGCACTTTAATTTTATTATTTTTTTAATATCATCAGCAAATACATATCCATTGACAAAAAATTATCTCCAACTATCCATAAATAAGTTTCCTAGGCAAAAATACCACAATCAAATTCTAAGGTTAATTAAGGTCCTGTAAAAATAATAATTAAAAAAGTTAATTATTCAAGAGATTCGATTTAGCTGAAAGCTACAGAAAACCTCCTTTGGCTAGTCTTCGGCGTTCCTGGATGCTTGTGCTAATAGGATAAACTGAGTTCATTTTTCTCAACATTGAGTACTTTGTGAATTTTAGATCACTAATGTGCAAAAAATATAGATAATAGGCAACATCTTAAAATATATTTTCCTAAGTGCCAGAAGGTTTGCTGTATCTATGCCAGTTTGCACTGGTTTAGAATCTGGAACTATATCTAAATTTTAAAAAAGACTTCTTGACAGTAATAAAGCTAGCAGAATTTTGATACTAATTCAACTAGACTCTATTCTTCTCCCTTATTGTTATGTTTAACATATTTTTCCTTCCATTTTCTTGTCATATCTCTTTAATTTCTATTGTCTGCTACAACAGAAACGGTCTAGAAAATGACGTACAGACAGAGCATATCTTTGACATTGAATTATACTATGAGGTACATAAAAGTCTTGGTTCTGGTGTACTGCAGAGATCTTGACATTACACAAGATTGGAAAGCGATCTTAACTTCTATGAAAAAATAAAATCTGAGGATTAAAAGACTAAACAATATGGGAAATTCTGCTCTGTAATTAACATCTGCTTATAACAGCTCTTCAATAAACTCAGTCTGAGGAATAATTTTTTTCAGAAGTATAGAATAGTAATTTTTTTAATTATTCAGTAATCCTTTTGATAATTCTAAATAAATTTTCCCCCGTTTTTTGGACATAAATCTGTAATGGCATTTACAGTTCAAAATGCAAAGTAATATCTTTGCATATCAGTCACTCAACTCATGGCAAAGGTAAACCTGTGGTGTTTCTTCCTACTTTTTCTCTAATGAACATCAAGTTTGCACTATATTTTCAAAAATCTGAAGACCACATTCCATATATTTAATTTTTCTAATTTGCTTTAAGCTATATTTTATGACATTTTCAATCCTCCTTTTTTACTTTTCTGTTTTTCAAGTGAACTAGGGGCAGGTGTGGATTTGCTACAGGCCTAGGTCATTGCTAAAGTCCTTTAAAGTAGCAAGATACACAGAATTTTCATTTATATGTGCTATATACATATTAATTGTGAAACATATCAACATATTAAAGGACATCAAGGATGCATTGTTGTAACTCATTCCTTCATTCAGAATGACTCAGTACAATTTTCATGTATGAAATGCATGACATACTCTACACATATTTTTTCTTATGTGGTCATATAAATTTTTCAAAATATTGCTAAAGTAATTCAAACTACGCACAGATACACACAAATTCTTGAAGTGTTTTGTCAGATGTTATGCCAAGTGACTTGATATGTTAACTGTTGCAGCTTATGGTGGTTTCACACTTGTAAGTAAAAATATTTTATAGAAAACATAGAAGGAAAGTATATTCAGTCTTTTATCAACCTCCACAAACCCCTGAACTTTCCTTTCTCATTACCTTATGAAGTCTGTAGCAACAGCTGTCTTCCTGTGTAATGGATAGCTTTTATAATGTCCTTGTTTTAACCTACGTGAAATTATTTTGCCACAAATCAATATATACATGAGGGAAAAAACAAATAATTAAAATCCTGTCCAGATTTCAAGTGCACAAGTGTATAACAGGGATTCAAACTGTATCTTTAAACACCTACCATAAAGGACAAAATCATGCTGACTTTGTCTCATTAATTCTAAAGTGGAAAACAGTGATAAATATATAAAGACCTTACAGGCTTTGTTGTCATTTTGTGTACAGTTCATTTTTTTTTCAGACTAAGCTCTTGCATCATTCTGGGACTGAACTACCTCAGCTTGCTTTTCTTGATGGCTCTCTGTGGTACATCAGGCTAAAGACCCTTAGAAAATACTTTCAGAAGTTATAGTAAGAGTGACTCTCCATGTTCAACTTCACAACAGCATACTCAGATTGCTCTTTCAAGCAGCTATATTAAGCACAAAAATCATATCCTAGATTCTAAGAGATTGTGATATTCATTCTTGTCTTGTTGGGATGAGCAGAATGATAATATAATCAATGATAACTTGATCTTTTAATAATGCACCTATATATTTTGCTGTGTTGAATTCCTCCTCTTCTTTTGCACGGGGTTTTACCATTGGGGTTTTTTATGCTTTAACATAAGGGCATTTAGCATCTGGAAAGCTTTTAGGAACTTAGTATCATGAGTTTTCACTGATTTATTTCCTTAAATCAAAACATTGTGTGATATACTCTGTGTCATTAAAACTGTGTCTTACAAGCCAAATGAAACCAAAGTTTGCCTGTGGAAATGCATAACCTGTTTTCTAATGATGTCTACTACAATCTTGCTTGTCTATTAATGTTAAGAAAATACTTGGTTACATAGCCCAGAAAACTCACATATGAAAAATCATATCCTGGGCTGCATTAAAAAAAATGTGACCAGCAGGTTTAGAGAGATAATTCTACTTCTCTACTCCTCTCTCATGTGACCACAACTGAGTCCCAGCAAAGAGGTCCTCAGCACAGGAAAGACATGGACATCTGTGTCCAGAGAAGGACTGCAAAAATGATCAGAGAGCTAGAACATCCCCCTCTGTGAAGAAAGGCAGAGAAAACTGGGGTTGTTCAACTTGGAGAAGAGAAGGCTCCAGGGTTGCCCAGAGAAGTTGTGGACCACTAAAGTGTTCAAGGTGAGGTTGGATGTGGCTTTGAGCAACCTGATCAAGTAAAAGATGTCCCTGTGCATGGCAGGGGGGGTGGACTAGATGATAATTGAAGGTATCTTCCAACCCAAACTTTCTGTGATTCCAGAAAAGCTTACACAATAATTTCCTATATTACAAATAAATTTAATGTATTTGGTAGGTTTTGTTCTATGAAAAAGGAAGTGTTTCCCCCTCCCATCTCACAAATTTCTATGAATGTGTTTATATTTCCAGAGAATCCCTCAACATTTATGGCTCATGGTTCATTTGTCTCCTGTGACAACACTGTCCAAAGCTTCAATTATCTTAAATGTCTCCATTTCCTTTGTCCATTTCACCAAGCAGTCACTTCGTTTCTGTAGTGAATATACTATAATACACTTTTCCTGCATCTTTCTTAATGAGTTTCATCTTAGTATGAGTCATCTGCTACAATTTACAGCTTCATGTCCTACATTGAATTTTAATTGAAAACAAAACTGGAGATCAAAACCAGTTACTGAAAGAGCCTCTCAGAAGAGCTAAACTGCCTGCAATCATTTTTCAGACACTTTGCAGAGCCAAGGAATCAGAAAATATGTGCTTAATTAAGAGAACAAGTTTTGATGAAGGTTTTGTATAACCTCACTATGAGGATTGTACAGTAGCAGGTTCCAGCTCAACCAAATACCAGTAACTTGTACAGAGAAGAAGAAAGCAAGAAAGGCATCTTATGTATCTGCTTGAACA
>VYZX01033118.1:663527-681278 GCA_013401335.1 Brachypteracias leptosomus | reverse complement strand
CATTCTATGATTCTATGCTTGTGTTTTTGGGGAAGGTCTTGGCTGCAGGAGTGCTCTGTGCAAGGTTGGGTGCATGCAAGCTTCCCTAAAATCCTTAATTACCTACCTACCTTTCCCAATTAAATAAGACATTCCAAGTCACGCTTTGGACTCCAGAAGAAAATTTTTCTCCATGAGAACAATTAGACATTGGAATAATTTCCCAAGGGAAGCGGTGGAGTCCCCCACTTTGGGCAGTTTTAAGATTCAGCTTGACAGGGTCCTGGGCCAGCTCATTTAAACTGTATTTCTACCTCGAAAGGTTGGACTAGATGATCCTTGAGGTCGCTTCCAACCTGGCATTCTGTGAGTCACACTTGTGCATTACTGTTGCAGGGTGTTTGACCACTCCAATGAGGGGTTCAAGGGCTGGGAGTTCATGACTGTTCACTGCTGGGGGGAGCGGGCAGCAGGGGAGTGGACCCTGGAGATCCACGACACTCCATCCCAAGTGCGCAACCCCACGGTGCAAGGTAAGGGTCCCCCAGCACTCGTGTCCCCCTCACCTCAAAGCTCTTTGCAGGCTGTTACACTTGGCTCTAACTTCTGCTGTGAGTTTGATGGTTTCCAGCAAAACCATATTGCCCAAATCTTTCAAAAATGGGAATAAAACTCCCGAGTGCAGGAGGCTGAGCCGGGAGCGGGTTCTCTCCCACCAGCAAACCCGTTGCAACTGAGACCCAGGTTTCCAAAATTAAACTGTAATGAGTCAAAAGGAGGAAACCCAAGAGCTGTAATTGTTGTTTGTTTGTTTTGCTTCGCTGCTGGGACATCTGGCGCGGGGGCCGGTTGTGCAATGGGACGATGCCCCTCGGGCTGCAGACAAATGGACAGACACCCTCCCCAGACTGCCATTGAGCTGGCAGGGGGTGGCTGGGCTCAGCCTGGCCCCCTGCGTGTCCCCAACCCCGACGGATCCCCCTTCCCTGACTTGGCCACCAGCTCCCAGCAAAGGAGCTGGGCTGGCAGGATCTGGCCCTGCTGACAGGACTGGGGTGGGGGGACCCCAGCCCGGGGCTGCCGCACGTTGCGGGGGTGTTAAAATCCACAAGCTCATTGATAGGAAGCCAGGAGTATATTAAAAACCTCTCCCACGCGACTATCTGGCGGGAGGTGCTCATGGGGGTTCATCCTCCACAAAGCTTTTCTGTTTGCTGCCTTCTCCCAAAATCTTTTGAACTCGCCAAGTGCCCACGGAGCTGCTTCTCTTCCAGTATTTACAGTTTGCAGCGGGTGTTTCTGAGCCCCTCGCGGGTGTCCGGGCTCGGTTTTGCCCAATTTTTCAAAACAAAATAAAAATCAGCACGTTAAGTCAACCCCCTCAAAGGTTCTGCAGCAGGTTTGGAGCAAGGAGGGAAAAGCAGGAGCAAAAAGAGGGACTATGCTCCCAGCCTGCGGCAGAAATGGGTATTAAATGTTAATGTAAGACCACTAAATTAAACCAATTAAATTGGTTAATTTAATACCAATTAAATGGGTGTCCAGTTGCTGGCACATCCCCAGCATCAGCCCCGTGCAGCCTGGGCTTTCCTCACATAGGATATTTCAGGTTTAAAGTAAATTTAATTCTTTGGATGGCTGAGCTCTGCCCTGGCTGATGCTGCCTGAGCTCGGCCCCTTTGCAGGTTCTTCTCCATCCTCACCAGGTGGTTCCTTTCAGCCCTTTTGGAGAGCCAAGGGATTTGGGTGTTGGGAATTTTAAGCCTTTCCTGGAAAGGTGGGGATTACTAGGTAAAGCTGAGCGTGCTGTGGGCAGGAAGCAACTTGCATTGATGGGGAATTGAGAGAAAAGCAGCACTGGAAAGAAGCAGCAGCAGGTTTTGGATCCCTCCCCAAAGAGTGGTGGGATGGGGAGGATCCTGGTTTGGGTGTAAGACCTTGGGGGTCTCCAGCCCCTGGGTGCTGCACAGGCTCTGATGGCCCCTGAGATGTTCTGGAGGACACCAAGCTCAGAAGTCTGATGTGTCAGAGAGGGTGGTGGCTGGAACAGCAGCAAGAAATAATCCGGTGTGTGCTGGGCAGCTTTTATCAGACAAAAATAATCCTCCATGATGGAGCTCTTAAAGTTAATGGTTCTCTCTGCACGTTGGGCTGTGGTGGGACTGCGGTTCATCAGACAAGTTATAGAATAAAAAAATCCCTTGTAGGTGCTTTAAACAGCTGCATTCATGCAGGCTGGGAGTTTAGGGGCTCAGGAACATATTGGGAGTTGGTTGTTTCCTTCTGCACCAGTGGTGAAGCCCTGATGGTCCAGACCATCCTGCTCCTGCTTACCCCAAAGCTGGGTCCTCCAGGGAGGAGCAGGATGGGGAGCGGGATGGATGATATTGTGCCTGCCCCACAGGGAAGCTGAAGGAGTGGAGCCTCCTCTTCTATGGGACAGCTGAGCACCCCTACACCACACTGGGTGGACCCCGGTCCCGTGGGAGAACGTTGGAGTTGCCAACATCAGAGATGGAGCCGTCTAGAGCTGCCTTCCTGCAGAGCCAGGTAGAGGTGGCGGAGGAGGAGGAGGAGTACTCAGGTAAGCACAGGCTGAGCCACCTCATTGTCCCCCCACAGAGTACCCAGGAAAATGCAAACCTGGATAAACCAGGGAGCCACGAGGCCTGATCCTGCCCGGGGCCGAGGCGGGCTGGGAGGAGCGGTGCCTGTGGCCAGCGTTGGGGCAGCAGGAGGGTGAAATTAGAAGGTAGCAAAACACCCCGTCCCAGTGTCCCCACCACAAATTGGTGGTGCAAGCTGTCTGAGGAGTAAAAAAAGCTCCCCTGCCCACCTTCCTCCCCAGCACAGGCATGGGTGGGTGTCCCTGCCCGTCCCCGAGAAGTGGGTCTGGCCCCTCTTTTCAAAGCTGCTCCTGGTGTTCAACCAGAGGATGGGTGGGTGGGATTCAAGCTGAGAGAGGAGCACTCAGAGTCATGCAGCTCCATAAGATAGATAGGATAAGATATATAAGATCTAGGAGATAATAGATATAGGATAAGCTGGGTGGAGGATCTCCAGCCCCTTCCCTACATCCATCGGTCCATGGAGGGTGTGCCCAGCCCATCCTGGCAGCAGGGTCTGGAAGGTGCTCTGCTTCTCCCCCCTTTGAGCCCATCTCTCCCTCCCCAGGTCCGTGCCACCCTGAGTGTGGTGACCAAGGCTGTGATGGCCCCAATGCCGATCAGTGCTTGAACTGCATCCACTACAGCCTAGGCAGCGTGAAAACTGGCAGGTGAGGGGTGGGGGGTGTCCCCAGAGGGTCCCTGGGTGGTGGCAACACCTCTCCCCAGGGCTTGCACCGCAACGTGGGTGATAGATATTTGCACAGAGAAAGAAGCGTATGAGAGGAACACTCTTGTGTTTTTAAATGGAAATAGAAAATAGAAGGAGGAGAAGGCTTGGGGATCCCTGCCCTGGACTAGGCTATAATGAGGTGGGGGACATAGAATCATTTAGGTTGGAAAAGACCTCTAGGATCATCAAGTCCAATCTTTGTCTAACATCTCCCTGACCCCCAGACCATGTCCCAAAGTGCCACATCTACTTGTTTGTTGAACCCCTCCAGGGATGGTGACTCCACCACCTCCCTGGGCAGCCTGGTCCAGTGCCTGACCACTCTTTCAGGAAGGAACTTCCTAATATCTAATCTAAACCTCTCCTGGCACAACTTGAGGCCATTACCTCTTGTCCTGTCACTAGTTACAACCCCAGCCTCACCACAACCTCCTTTTAGGTAGTTGTAGAGAGCAATGAGGTCTCCTCTCAGCTTCCTCTTCTCCAAGCTAAACAATCCCAGTTGCCTCAGGTGCCCAAAGCTGGAGAGCCCTGTAGGACCTTAGCCATGCAATCATGCTGGGCAGGAAGCATTGGCTTCACCAACTGGGGTCACCCATAGCTGGCTGAGGTGCCAAATCACTTCTAAAATTGGGGTTTCCACTCTTGGGAAACCTCTTGGGCTGGCATGGGCAAAGTTTACTCATAGTTGGGTTTGCTGGCCAAGAGAGTCCCCAGCTCTTTATTACAGAGCCACGACATTCAAGACACCCTAAATCTTAAGAACAAGCCCTAAACAAGCCCAAATCACCAAGGCTGGGGGACACCATGAATGCTGCGGGTGAGGGGACGGTGGTGAGCTCCTGGTTGAGGAGTCGCCTCCAGACAGACCCCTCTTGGTTCTTTGCCCAGGATGTGTGTGAGCTCGTGCCCCGTGGGGTTTTTCGGCGACAAAGGTGCCCGGAGGTGCCGCCGGTGCTCCAAGGGCTGCGAGCGCTGCGTGGGGAGGGGCCCGAGCCAGTGCACGGCCTGCAAGAGGAGCCTCTACCTGCACCAGGAGATGGGCACCTGCTTGGGGCTGTGCCCGCACGGGTTCTACGCCGAGGAACGTAAGGATGCTTATCACTTCTGCATGAGGATATGCAGGGGTTGCTTCTGTTTTAAGTGCTGTGGGTGAAGAGTCACAGAACATTAGGAGTTGGAAGGGACCTCGGAAGATCATCTAGTCCAACCCCACTGCTAGAGCAGGATCACCTAGAGCAGGTCACACAGGAACGTGTCCAGGCGGGTTTTGAATGTCTCCAGAGGAGACTCCACAGCCTCACTGGACAGCCTGTTCCAGTGTCTGTCACACTCACCATGAAAAAGTTTTTCCTTATGTTTACCCAAAACTTCCTATGCTCCAGCTTGTACCCGTTTCCCCTTGTCCTACCGCTGGATGTCACTGAGAAGAGCCTGGCTCTCTCCAAGAAAACACCTTGGGCTTTGAATTTACCCTCCCTCAACTTGCTTTGCACAGTGAAGGGAGGAGGAAAACCTCTGGGTGCTCAGGGGGTGGTGCTAAACAGAGGCGCTCAACTCAGCTCTTAATTAGAAGGCTGTAATTAATGATCCTAGAGGCTTACAAAGCATATTTCTTTTTGGCAAGCAATGACAGATAAGGTCATCTGCAATAGCAGGGACCTGTTTGGGAGGGGACCTCTGGGGAGCCAGAGCTGGGGTGCAGGCTCCTGTTGCCACTTGCAAATCACTGCCCGGGTTTCATTCTCCCTGCCTCATTTTGTTTTTTGAAAGGTCAGAAACGTTGTCTGAAATGTCATCAAAGCTGTAAAAAATGTGTCGGAGAAGCAGACAAGTGTACTGCATGCAAAGATGGATTCAGGTAAAAGACCAGCCCGGGAGGAGTTTATACCTGCAGCACTGGTACCTGTGGTTTAAATTTGGGAAAACTGATGGGAAATAGAAAGTGAATTAGTTAAAGACCTGAGATCCTGCTTCCAGGGTACTACAGCTCCATGGCAGAGAGTGCTGGAGGTCTGGGAATTTAAAGGTGTCCCTTTCTTAGCTGAAAAGCATGATTTAAATTTAATTTTCTTTTCTGCTTGCCAGGGTGGTGGGTAAGTGTGGTGCTGCAGGCTCAGAAGTATTCATCCAAATTTGGTGACCTGCAAGCAGAGCAGCTCCTGATGTCTCAACATCTAAAATGAGGGGGGAAAAAATCAAGGAAAATGTTTACACTGCGTGTTTCAGAGCTCATATTTCCTCCCAAATCTCAGAAGGCTCTATCAGAGCCATCCCAGCCAAACAGGGCACTTGGTTTTACTCACCTGGTACCAGGCTGAGCTGCTCCAGGCAGGGTGAAAACACTCCCTGCAAGTGCAGGAACCCTTCCCTCGGCTTCATCCACACAGGAAAATTTTATCCTATGTACTTTCTGAGTGGGGTTAGTGGTTTCCCAGCAATGTGGGTGCAGGCAGGATAACCCCAGCCTTGCAAGGAGCACCCTTGCTGCTGGTCCTGGGGCTCCCTGGGGTTGCAGAGCCCAGCCATGCAGCACCAGTGCTGGGGAGAAGCTGTTTTCCACCCCAAACATCACATAGAATTATGATCCCATAGCACTTTGCTTCACTCCAGGGCTGTGGCTGGAGCCACAGGGTAGCAGCAGAGCTCTCAGACAAGGAAATTGCCCCTGCCAAAAGATTATCCACTCCCTCAGACAAGCAGAAGTGGAGGCGCTTGTCAGACATAATCCACCCGACGCTTGCTTTTTATTGTCCAATATCCTTTTAAGCCAGGGCTTCAAATCATCCCTGCCACGGTGGAGCAGCACTGGCCACAGCACTCAACTCATTTCCTTTTATTCTGGGCAGCCTCACAGGGCAAAAGGTCTTTGGGAGAGCCTGGCTGGCTGCCCATGGGAAAAAATAATTTTTTTTCCTCCTGGATACTTAATTAAGGAATCTGCAACCATCCCTTTGGTTCAGGCAGGGCTTTAATTTCTCCTGAAGCACTGGCTGGCTTTTCCTGCACTGAGGGCTGAGTCTGCTGTAGAATCATAGAATCATTTAGGTTGGAAAAAAGACCTCTAGGATCAAGTCCAACCTTCATCCCAACATCTCCATGACCACTAGATGATGTCCTGAAGTGCTACATCTCCTCATTCTTTGAACCCCTCCAGGGATGGTGACTCCGCCACTTCCCTGGGCAGCCTGTTCTAGGGCTTGACCACCCTTCCAGGAAAGAACTGGGATGCAGCACTGGGGGATGTAGAGATGGGGATGGGCTGTGTCGAGTCCCCAAAGGCTGCAGCTTCAGGTGCCGATGTCCTGTCTGCTTTCCTTGCAGCCTGGCAGGAGAGAGCTGTGTGCCAGAGTGCCAGCCTGCCATGTACCTCAGCCGGGAGCCCCGACACTGTGGGACCTGCCCCGCCAGCCCCGGTACGTCCTTCACCCCAAACCCCTCATACATCAAGAGCTATGCCCCCCATCCCCACCCCGAGCCAGGGCAGAGCCTGCCAGCAGGGCAGCAACCCCAGCTCTCCAGCATGGTGCTGGGAATATATTCATATTACAAAGGATTTTAGGGAGTTTTTACGTTTTTATTAGAGCCATCCTTTATTTCCCGATCCCTCCGAAGCCAGGTGCTTTAGTTTAATAAGGTTGTGGGGGAGGCTGTAAAACCCTCTCAGAGTGATGGAAGATGGCTTTGCAGGGTATAAAAATGTCAAGCAGCTGAGGAACATTATCCTGACCACCCCACAGGATGGGGCTGGCCCTGCTGGCTTCCCAACACTGCCCCAAGTCACTCCATGTTTCCTTTAAATCCTGCCTTTTTCGCTTCGTGGAAGTCCAATTATTCTCCGTTGTTAATGTTGGTATCTGCCCTCGAAATCATCATAGATCTGATGATAATATGATCTCTAGACAATTCACGTTCAGCAGCGTGAATCTCATCTATCATACATGGGCAATTTCCTAAGACTAAATCCAAAATATTTATTGATCTTGCCGGCAATACAGAAGGGAGCGGGCTCTTAATCCCTTAAGAAAATTACTTCCCTTCTAATTCTTATTCCAGTCAGTGTAAATGTACTTCACCACAATTATTTTTCAAGCCTTTTCTCGTCTCCTTTTCCTGCATAACCATTTCTCAAGCCTGGTGCGTGGAAGGTCTCTAATAACACCATCTCCATCACCAGGGTTTGTCTTCTGACTGCAATGTGCCAGCCTCAGAGAGGGACCCTCTGCTTTCCCAGCCCCTCTCCCAAGCCCGCCCTTCCTCCACAACCCCATTTAGCATCTTTTTTTTCCACATTTTACTCTGCATAGGGTGGGAAAGCCAAACTGGTGCATGCTTGGGAGTGGTGGATGATGTCCTGAAGGAAATTTTGATTGCTGTCCCCTAATGAGCCCCTACGGCTCTGCAGAGGGGCAGGACCCTGGGTCCTGGCTGGGTTTTTTGGGGTGGGAGCTGGGTTTTTTGGGATGGCAGCCAAGCAGCCACCCAAGACCCTGGTGGACCAGCAAGCAGCTTGTTCCCTCCCAGATATGAGCAGGGCAGAACTGAGCCAGTGCCACCCATCTCATGCGTGGCTGTGGTCACGTTCGTGTGACATGGCTCCTGTCTCTGAAACTGCCCATGTCATCTGCCCTCTCTGCTGTCCTCCCAGGGCCAGGCGAGGAGGACTGTGCACCCTGCACCCCTGAGAGCCCCACATCCCACTGGCGCTGCGTCCCCGTCTGCCGGGAGGGCTTCTACCCAGCCGACAGCCACGGGCTGCCCAACAAAGTCTGCAAGAGGTACAGTCTACAAGAGGTTCACTGATCTGCTGGAGGGTAGGGAGGCTCTATGGAGGGGTCTGGCCAGGCTGGATCAATGGGCCAGGCCAATGGGATGAGTCTCAACAAGGCCAAGTGCTGGGTCCTGCACTTGGGTCACAACAACCCCCTGCAACGCTCCAGGCTAGGGGAAGAGTGGATGGAAGCTGCCTCTTGGAAAAGGACCTGGGTGTTGGTCAACAGCCAGCTGAAGATGAGCCAGTGTGCCCAGATGGCCAAGGCCACGGCCACCAGCATCCTGGCTTAGAACAGCACTAGTGTGGATAGTAGGACTAGGGCAGGGATCGTCCCCCTGGACTTGGCACTGGGGAGGCTTCACCTCGAATCCTGGGGTCAGGTTTGGGCCCCTCAGTCCAAGAAGGACATTGAGGGGCTGGTGCGTGTCCAGAGAAGGGCAACGAAACTGGGGAAGGGTCTAGAGCACAAGTCTCATGAGGAGCAGCTGAGGGACCTGGGGGTGTTGAAGCTGGAGAAAAGGAGGCTCAGGGGAGACCTTCTCACTCTTGCCAACTCCCTGAAAGGAGGTTGGAGCCAGGTGGGGTTGGGCTCTTCTCCCAAGGAACAAGTGATAGGACAAGAGGAAATGGCCTCAAATTGCACCAGGGGAGGTTCAGGTTGGACAGGAGGAACAATTTCTTCATGGCAAGGGTTCTCGAGGGCTGGCCCAGGCTGCCCAGGGCAGTGGTGGAGTCCTCATCCCTGAAGGGTTTCAAAGCCATGGAGATGTGGTGCTGAGGGACATGGTTTAGTGGTGCCCTGGCAGTGCTGGGGTAATGGTTGGACTCAATGATCTTAAAGGTCTTTTCCAACCAGAACGATTCTATGATTCTACCTCCCCAGTTGCCATCAGAACAGAGCTGTGACTGATAGAGAGCAGTACTGGCAGCCATGATAAAAAAAAAAAACAAAAAAACCCCACTGAAAACAGCTCACAGGTGGAGCTGCTTACTTGGGAAATTCAGGTAGGGATGAGGGAGCCAGGGCAGCTGTGAGGCTGGACCCCCCACGCCCCAGCCCTAGAGATTGAAGAGCAGCAAAGTCAGAGGCAGCCAAGGTGTCTTGGGGCTATGGTGGAAGGGGCTCAGCCCCGGCCCCAGGCTCTTCAGAGGAGGTGTGGGAGGAAGGAGGAGCATTAATGTGTAGGAAAATATTCCAGCTTTCCATCAAACCTGCCCCATTCTCCCCCAGGCCAGGTTGGAGGAGTTGACCTGCACAGGCTGCGTGCGGGAGACGGGAGGTGCCGGGAGGCAGCGATTTGCTCCCACTCACCCCAGCACCTCTGTGCTTTAAGTGGGGAGTGGGAGTGGATTCGGGCTCATTAAAGAGAACATGAAAGAGAAGGATTAAAGGTGACTTGGGAACATGCAGCTCAGCTGCCTGCCCAGGGTTTCACTCACCCACGCTGGCTCTCCAGTGGGAGGAACAGGGTTCCAGCATCCCTTCCCAGGGATTTGGGGTGTGGTCTCTGCAAGCCACCATCCCCAGGCAGGAGGCACAGCTGGTGGGCTCTTTCCCCTCAGCAAAGAGGTCAGAGCAGCACAGGTTCCTCTCACAGCCCTTTTTCTAACTGGGATTGCTGGGAAGAGAGGTGCATGTCCTGCTGAGCCTTCCCACCAAGCAAGAGTTTTTGGGATGTCACCGGGCATCAAGCTGGCACCATCAAGCCCGTTTTTGCCAGGGCTTCGATGAGTTTTCAAGTTTCAGGTTCACTGTTTTCCACATCCCCTGGTTTGGTCTGGATGTCGCCGTGCTGGCAGACACCTTGTCTGACAGCCCATTTTGGGTGGCCAGCAGGTCAGGGTGTTGGTGCTGGTTCAGACCATGGCAGGGTCAGCACAAGAAAAACACCTCAGCACAGCAGAGATGTGGACCTGTGGAAGCAGGTCCAGAGGAGGCCACAGCAGTGATGTGAGTACTGGAACCCCTCTGCTGGGAGGCCAGGCTGGGAGAGTTGGGCTTGTTCAGCCTGGAGGAGAGAAGGCTCCTTATTGTGGTGTTCCACTACTTAGAGGGGGTCTATAATAAGAAAGATGGGGACAAAGTTTTTAGCAGGGCCTGTTGGGATAGGACAAGGGGTGATGGTTTTAAACAATAAGAGGGGAGATTTAGATTAGATGGAAGGAATAAATTTTTTACCATGAGGGTGGTGAGAGCCTGTCCCAGGTTGCCCAGAGAGGTGGTGGCTGCCCCATCCCTGGAACCATTGCAGGTGAGGTTGGACAGAGCTCTGAGCAACCTGCTCTAGTTGCAGATGTCCCTGCTCTCTGCAGGGGGCTTGGACCAGATGACCTTCAAAGGTCCCTTCCCACCCAAAGCATTTGTTGATTCTCTGTCCCCAGGTGTGATGACCACTGCTCAGCCTGCGAGGGCTCTGGTGGAAACTGCCTGAGGTGTAAAGAAGGTTTCAGCCTCCTGGGTGGTTCCTGTGTAACCAACGAAACCTGCACCAACGGTAAGTAGCTGGGGCAGAACTGCCAGCACCAATGAGGGGGGCTGAGGATTCCCTTTGGAGCAGAAAGCTGGAAGTGCTGGAGCTCCTGGGCTTGCTGGGGCATGGCTGCAGTGCGCCAGGCTCCGGCTGTGGTGGGCAGGTTCCCTGGCAGAGCTGCTGCCTGTTGCTCAAACGCATCCAAGCGTTTGTATTTCATTAGAGTTGAGTCTTGAGGCTAAATTCTCCCACTCGCTGCTTTATTCCCTCACTCAAACCATGTGGGGGATGCCCTTAGAAAAGCGACTCCTTTTCAATTCTCTCTCCTCCAGCCCTGGAACGAATCTCCCCGCCCGCTAGCACCATGTTTGTTTGTTTAAAATGTTAATCTGCCCTCGTTTTTCTCTTGTTCCTCATCCTCCCAGCTGACAAGACATTCTGTGAGATGGTGAAATCCAACAAGCTCTGTGAGAAGAAGCTGTTTGTGCAGTTCTGCTGTCAGACTTGTCTTATGGCTGGGTAAAGTTCAGCGGCTGCCTCCATCCAGGACTTCCACCAACTGCCAGTCCCAGTTTTTTTGCCAAATGTTTAGAACAAAAAGTTTATTTTTTTCAGCTTTGAGAGAGTTTACACAGTGCTGTCAAGTACTCTCTTGTAAGTTTGATAGCTTTAATATCACTGTCAGGGCGTTTCTATAGCAATATGTTGAGCAGAGGTTGGATGGTACCATGATCAAGTCCTGAAAGGCAGGAGGCGAGCGGTGATATTAATACTCTCAAACACTCCTCGGGAGCAGGGACTGGTGCATGATCCATGTACACATGCTTGGTCCTGCACAGAAATCCTCCTGATCTGCCCTCTCTGAGTGGCTGGTGGTGCAGAGGATGCAGGACTTCACACCTCTGTGAAGAAAGAGCCATTTCTAGCTGGTTTTGGTACCCTTTTCTGCTAGGTGATGGCTGAGATAAACTTGCATTGCAAACGGGCAGTGCCATGCTCTGTATATAAGTAAAACGATGAATTAGGAGGTTCTGGAGCTCCCTCTGGCACTCTTGTTCGGATTCAGGTCAGTAGATGTTTCTTTCTGGCCGTGGCAATAACTGGAGATTTGAGGACCAAAGCAAGAGCTGATCCACGTGGCTCTGAGAGTCCAACCAGGTACCGGCGGGCAGGAGAAACCCCTGTGCCTAAAGGGAGTCTCATGGACTCGGGGGGTTCTGCACGGACCAGCCCATGGGGTCACAGCCTTACCATGAAATGTATTTCTCCCCTGGAACTGCAAGTGAGTTGCTGATTAATTCAGTTCTGGAATGAGCCAGATGGATGGGGTCCCAATTAATCTCTCCTGGCATTTTGTGATCCTTCCCGTTTCGCTGGGTATGTCCCTCTCTCTCACCAAGTCCTCCTGTTCACAGCAGGAGGATTTTTTTTCTTGGGCATCTGTTTCCAAAAGAGACATTCCAGGGATCTGTCCAGGAAACTCTTTAATTCTCCAAAACCCTTCCCTGAAACAAACCTTTTCATGCTCTCTCTTAATAGCAAGTCATGTGGTGTTTATATAATTGTGTTTAAAATATCCTTGGCTATGTTGTTTTACAGATTTTTAAAAAATAACTTATACAATCCTTGGTTTTTTCTCCATGGACTATTTTTTATATGGGAGTGGGGAACCTCTTTGTGTCTTACGTCCTTCTCCTTTTCTCCTCTCTGACCTTGCACCAGCTGTGTATAAACACTCTTTCCTACGCTGCATGCTCTGATTTTCAGTTAATAGTTTTAACGAGTTAAACCCAGTATGGATTGTCACCAGTCCCTGATGGATCTGGGATAATCCCTGCTTGGTTTTGATTGCAACAACCCGTGTCCTGCCTGGGCTTGCCCGCTCAGAGCTTACCTCAGCCAGGTGAAGAGGGGAGAGCCACCCTGTGACCGGTCCTCACCCACCTGCACCAGACCCCAGGAAAGACGGAGCTGTGGTGAACTGACCTTTAAGTTAATAAACTATTGATCTCCCCTGACAAAGGAATCTGTGCTTTTTCCAAATCCATGTAGCCACCACCCTGAGCAGAGGCAGGGCAGCGACGGATGGTGGGACTTTATTTTGCTCTCCTGGCTGAGCAGCCCAGAGCACCTGCAGGAGAAATGGATGAGCTGCAAAATCCTCACTTTTGTTTTCACAAAGGTCTTTTAGCTTCAGAGGAACCTCATGTCATGAATACCTGCCCTGTGCCAGGCTGGGCTGGCACCACTGGTGCAGCCAGGGCCATCTGGCTGGGGTTTGGGCATATTACAGAATCACAGCATGGTGGGGGTTGGAAAGAACCTCTGGAGATCATCTTGTCCACCCTCCCTAAAGGTCACCCAGGAAAGAGCAGCTTGCCCAGGATCACATCCAGGTGGGTTGTTAATATCTCCAGAGAAGGAGACTCTACAACCTCTCCTAGTTAGGGGGATTGTGAATGAGCTGGCAGGAGGGCTTGCTCCCCATTCCCACCAGTATAAGGAGCACACTGCAGCTGGGACCTGCAGGGCCACCTCCTTCTGCTGGCTGGGGAGGGAGAGGAGCTGCTGCTGGGTCGGGAGTGGAGGGAGCTGTGGAGCCTTTTGTTTGTCCTGTTGGTTTTGCAATGTTTAACCATGGGCCAGGTGCCCAGGGTAGTGCTGGGATATCTGGGACTGAGCTTTTTCAGTGGGAAAAAAAAGGAAAGAATGGAGCCCTCCCAGGAGGGAAGATCCTTTCTTGGAGCTGTGCTGCTGTGGGCTCCTGTGTCTTACAAGTCTGCACATTTCTCAGATGATAAATGTGAATTAATCAGATGATTTATCACAGACAGTGATTCCTTCTGTTACTCCAGGATTCCCCTTCCCATCTTGGGCCAAACCAGAGGTCAGAACTGGGGTGAAATGCTCCTGGCTTCTGCCCTTTTGGTTGTAAAATAACAAACTTTCATTTCTGTTGCTGTGTCACAGTCAAAAACTGTGTCAGCTCTGCCTTTCAGCCCTCTGGCTCACAGCAGCCTGCCTCTAAATTCTGCTCACTGGTATATTTAGATGTACTAAAATGCTAAAAAAAAAAGGGAGATGTTTACCCTTACATCCTTGGCATAACTTAAAATACCCATTGGGTGAAGCAGTGCAATTTAGGATGACCAACCCACAGCAGTCCCAGCTTTATCCCACTTTCTGGAGCTTGCCAGCCTGCCAGGGAAAGAGAAACAAATTCTACCCATCGAGTTCATAGAACAACATCATCTCCCAGGGCACCAACTCCCTCAGAAATCATTCCTGGAAAGTAATAAAATTCAGATTATTTATCCAAGCTATTGCAGCGCTAGCTCAGAGCTATTAAAGCCTGTCTGACACTGGTATGCTCAGAGGATCAAAGTGGCTGTGTCTTCAAGATAAATGCATATTTAGGCAATTTATTAAAGCCCCTTTCTCTGTTGTCTCTTGGCACCAAAGCCACATCTATAATAGCTGTTTTCTGGAAAATCTCAGTGCAG
Organism: Brachypteracias leptosomus; assembly: GCA_013401335.1. Lineage (NCBI taxonomy): Eukaryota > Metazoa > Chordata > Aves > Coraciiformes > Brachypteraciidae > Brachypteracias > Brachypteracias leptosomus. The sequence continues at coordinate 667,212 of VYZX01033118.1, read as the reverse complement.
CCTGACTTGCTCTTTGGCTCTGAGGTTGCATCCACGGCCATCTGCCATTTTGTAGTTGGCAGGTAGAGAACACACATCTTAGAAATCATGCCTTTGATTTCCCATTACAAAGAAAGGGCTTTTTAGAGCTGGTGCTCCGAGAACAAGAATTCATCTGCTCTCAATGACAATGCTATCCCAGCCGCCGAGCTGAGGCACACAGCTGTATTGTGCCAAGGGACACAGCTCTGCCTTTTATTTGGGCTTGTCAGAGGCAGGACCTGCTCTCTGGGACCATGAAGAGGGTCTCCTTTTAACAGCTGACTACAGATTCTGTTGTCTCTGCCACCGCATGATTCCTGAGTCATGGACAACAGTGCTGCTAATTCTTCATGTTTGCTGACACCAGCTCCCTCTTGCTTCTCCCTCCTCACTGCTTTTAACCAGATGCAGATGTTATGAAAAGCTGATGCTGTGCTCTTCTGCCCAGCTTTGGAGAGGGGGTTTTTAAGCACAGGAGCTGCCTGACCCTGGTGACACCTCCACAGGGATCTCCATCCAGAGCAGGGCCAGCTCCAAGCGCAGGTGTCACTCTCAGTGATGCTCCAAGATGCTCCCAAAAGACCAGCATGAGCCATCACTGCACGGTGCCAAAGGCGGCTGCAGCTTCTAACCTGTTGTCATGGAATTCTCTGGGTTTGGGGAAATGTCACAGCTCTGGAAAAAAATCCTTCCCTTGATAGCAGTGGATCCAGAAATCATTCTGTCTCACCTTGCTTGGGGGGCCTTGAGGGCTTGGGAAGTATTATTCTAGAGCTGCAGAAGTGGTGGCTTGGTGATATTCAGCAGGATTTGGGACTTTGGGGTGGTCAACTGCTTCCCTTCACATGTCACCTTTAGGCCATGGCATCCACGCTGTGGTTCACCTGCCTGCAAAGCTGAGCTCTGAAAGCTGGGCCAAGTGCCTCGGACAGCCCAGCACCGACACCAGGCAGCTCACCAGCCTTGGACCTGATGACCAAGGAGCTTTATGTTGGAGTTTTCTGGCCAGACATGGCAGGATAAGCTGGCAGGACAGGCTGAGAGATTTGGGATTGTTCAGCCCAGAGAAGACTCGACTCCAAGGAGGCCTTCTTGTGGCCTTTCAATCTGGAAAGGACCTACAAGAAAGCTGGGGAGGGACTTTTTACAAGGGCTTGTAGTGACAGGATGAGGGGTAATGGCTTCAAACTGGAAGAGGGGAAATTTAGATTAGAAATTAGGAAGAAGTTCTTCACTCCGAGTGTGGTGAGACACTGGCGCAGATTGTTCAGGTAGGCTGTAGATGCTCCATCCCTGGACGTGTTTAAGGCCAGCTTGGATGGGGCTTTGAGCAACCTGGTCTAGTGGGAGGTGTCCCTGCCCATGGCAGGGGGGTTGGAACAAGATGGTCTTTGAGGTCCCTTCCAACCCAAACCATTCTATAATTCTATGGTCTCAGCTCCCCCAGCACCACCCCCAGCTCTTCCTTGCTGTTCTCCAAATTCCCAAAGCTGGTAAAAGGGATGTTGTGACACTTGAAAGCACATCTTATTTTGCAGGCAAAGCCTGTGGCACGTTCCCAGCCCATCAGGGCTTCTCTGCTCAGGAATGCACATGGAAGTGCCAGAGCAACTGTCTCAAATGTGGCAGGAGGAAGGTGTTTATGGGCAGCTGTGTCCATGAGGAAAGGCTGAGCTGCTGCTTGGATGGAGAAAGCTCCAAGAGCTGTAATTGCTGCATGCAGCTGTCCTGGCTGAGCAGCAGGAAGGGAGCAGCACGTGTTTGAACAAGCACAGTCCCACCAGAGCCAACTCTGTCCAGAGGCAGCCTGCTCACTGCCAGTCACCAGCGGGAGCACCTTCCCAAAAGATTGAGGCCGTACTTGGAAACACCAGAAGCTGAGAGGGTGTTGGTTTGACTTGGAAAGGATCTTTAAAGCTCATCGAGTCCAACCTCCCTGCAGGGAGCAGGGACATCTGCAACTAGAGCAGGTTGCTCAGAGCCCCGGCCAACCTCACCTGCAATAGTTCCAGGGATGGGGCAACCTGGGACAGGCTCTCACCACCCTCAGCAGCAACAATTTCTTCCTTCTCTCTAGTCTAAATTTCCCTCTTTTCGTTTAAACCCATCCCCCCTTGTCCTGTCCCAACAGGCCTTGCTAAAGGATTGTCCCCATCTGTCTGACAGGCCTCTTGACGCCCTGAAAACCCCCAGAAGGTCTCCCTGGAGCCTTCTCTTCTCCAGGCTGAACAAGCCCAACTCTCCCAGCCTGGCCTCCCAGTAGAGGGGTTCCAGCCCTCCCGTCATTGCTCCTCTGGCCCTGCTCCACCAGCTCCATGTCTGTGCTGTGCTGAGGACTCCAGAGCTGGCCCCAGCACTGCAGGGGGGTCTCCCCAGAGCAGAGTAGGATGAGAGGGTGACATCTTCACGCTGCTCTGGGATTTATGGCTAGCAAAGCCAAGCCCCTGCTCAGTTTGTTGATAGATGTCCTTTTAGACAGTCTTTGAAGCAGGACCTGTTGCAACACGACAAGGGGTGATGGTTTTAAATGAAAAGAGGGAGATTTAGACTAGATAGAGGGAAGAAATGCTTTACCATGAGGGGGGTGAGAGCCTGTCCCAGGTTGCCCAGAGAGGTGGTAGTTGCCCCATCCCTGGAACCATTGCAGGTGAGGTTGGCCGGGGCTCTGAGCAACCTGCTCTAGTTGCAGATGTCCCTGCTCCCTGCAGGAGCTTGGACCAGATGACCCACCCAAACCAGTCCATGTTTCTATGACCCCGGGGAGGGGAGTGTGGTGGAACCCGGGACTCCGGGTCCCTCTGCTGGCAGAGCTGCTGGGCTCGGCCGCGAAGGGAGAGCCGGGGTGGAGCTGCTGCCCCCTGCGCCTCCCCGAGAGGAGTCGTGGAATCGTTTGGGTTTGAAAAGACGTTGTTATGATCCAAGTGCAGGTCCCATCTTGTGGAGTCTCATGTAATTACAAGGAGGTTGCATCGAGGTGGAGGTTGGTCTCTTCTCCCGAGGAACAAGTGACAGGACAAGAGGAAACGGCCTCGGGTTGCACCAGGGGAGGTTTAGGTTGGATGTTGGGAACAATTTAATCCCCGAAAGGGTTGTGAAGGGCTGTGCCAGGCTGTGCTGGAGTCCCCATCCCTGGAGGGGTTTCAAAGTCGTGAAGATGTGGTGCTGAGGGACATGGCTTAGCAGCTGACTTGGCAGAGGAGGGTTATGGTTGGACTGGGTGATCTGAAAGGTCTTTTCCAACCATATCGATTCAATGGGACTTGCCCCTCTCTGCCTCGGTGCTCGACTTTTCTGTCCTGGCTCGGCGCTCGGCTGCCCTGGCCTGGCGCAGCTCGGCGTTCGGCGCTCGGCTGTTTTGGCCTGGCACGGCGGGGCCTGGCGGCGGCGCGGAGCCGTGCGGAGCGGAGCGGGCGGTGCGGCGGGGCTGGGCCCGGTCCGGCGGGATGGTGAAACTGACGGCGGAGCTGATTGAGCAGGCGGCTCAGTACACCAACGCCGTCCGGGACCGGGAGCTGGATTTGCGCGGTGCGCGGGCTCGGCGGGACGGGCCTGGGCCGGGAGCGCTGGGTTGTGTGTAGCCGGGACGGGGGGGAGGCGGTGCGGCCTGTAGCGGAAAGGGGCCTTAGCCGGGGGTTCTGGGGCCTGTGATGGGGCCTGGGGTCTG